>LYNE01003208.1:14557-36646 GCA_001662545.1 Rosa x damascena | reverse complement strand
AAAAAAAACACCCACCGTTTGGCTAATCTACCTGAACTTAAGAGCCACAAGGACAAAGCAGTAGCAAAAAAAAGAGAACCATGCCATATAGGACAGCAACAAATACAAAAGAAACAAAAAACCTAGCGAGAAAAACAAAGAAGAAGAAACATACGAAGCAAACAAGTGACGACAATAGCAATAACCGCAATAGTATGCAGGACTATGATCGAACCGTAAAAGCATTAGGCATATACATTATTTGGCTTTGTTTTAGGGTTCCAAGAATCACAATTGAAAAAAAAAATCAAATCAAATTCAACAACAACAATGAACATGTTAGGTATTAGAGGTTGATATCACAAAATAATAGAGAAAAGAAAAAAGAAATCATGAAAGAGAGATGATGGAGGACCAACCTTGAAAGCGTAGAGAGAATAACTTTGACAGACTTTTCCACGCTCAAAATCTTTGCTCTGGTGGCTGGAAAAATATTGGAATTTGGTATTTATACTAAACACTACAAAGTCCATGATTTTCCATGATTTTCTAATTCTGTATGTATGAATGATATTTTGAATACCCCTAAACTTCTATTCATTTTTAAAAGTCATAATTGAATACCCCTAGACTTTGGTGGAATTCATAAAGATTTTTTAAAATCCTAATTGAATACACCCAGACTTTTATGGACTGTTAAAAGTCTCTATTGAATACACCCAGACTTTTAAATTCCATGGATTTCTTTAAAAGTGCCATTAATTCCATATACAATACACCCCCCTTAGTTTCTTACCCTCTCTATTTTATTTATATTTTTTGTATTTTATTTTACATGTACAATAAAGTTTTGTTGAGAATATATATATGCGTTTTTTGACCTAGCCGTCTCTGCTAGGGTTTCTTGGTAGTTCTCTACCAATAAAATTTCCAAAACTCATCTTCTCGGCTTGTTTTTCCATTCGATGGCTGAAGGCCTAATGAATTCGAACTTGCCATTGATCAATTCAGACTCACCCTTGGTTGTACTGGGGGCTGCATGGGCTGCTGCTATTCCGGTCGACCAATGGCTTCTAGTTGGACCATTGTTGGCCCCAAAAGCCAGTTTGCCAGGGTTCAAGGGAACCATATCGACGATATGGAGACTCAGATCAGGCCTTACCATCCAAGACACAGGTGAGCGTTTTGTGTTTCAATTTGAGACTGAAGCAATGCGTAATCGTATTTTACATGGGGGTCATTGGTTCTACCGTAACACTATGCTGGTGGTGGGAGATTATGATGGTCTCAGCCCGGTGGCGGAGGTGCCACTGAACATGATGGAAACATGGGTGGTGGTGCAGGGACTGCCGTTTGGACTGAGAAACAAGACGACGCTTGCTTTGATTGGAGCGTCCTTGGGATCGATGGTCCGAGTGGATCAGAATGCTGTGCAGCGGAGAGAGGCTGAACAGAGGATCAAGGTTCTGTTCGATGTCCGTTGTCGGGTACGTACCTGGAAGGTGTTTGAATTTTCTCCAGTGGTGAAACCGGAGTTGACCTTCATCTATGAGAAGGTTAAGGGTTTCTGTCGTGAGTGTGGGCTGTTCACCCATGATGCACTTGGTTGTGATAAGCTTCTCACCAAAGAGAAAGAGGAGATGCAGACTATTTCGTCCGTGTCTGCCATGGTGGGTCTATCTTTGGTTTCAGCGGTAGCGGATCGATCTGTCCCATCGTTACCAGGATGGGTTGTGGAGAAGGTAAGCAGGAATAGTAAGAGTGATACTGCTCTTGTTATTTTGGAGACTGCTTCAGGTGAGGGGGCAATTAGTGCTGGGAAGAGTAGCCATGCAGTGTTGCCTTTTGGTTCCAAGATGATGGGGAGTCCCATTATCTTGGATCACACTTTGGCTAATATCAAAGCTGCGAGCTTCTTGCAACCTTGTATGCCACTTCCTCTTGTCCAGGGGGAGGTCAGTTCTGAGTAGCTAGCGTTGGCTTCTGGTCCAACAGTGTCTAGAAAGAGTTCTGCTCTTGTGGAGTTTTCATCCATGCAAGTGGAACAGGCAGGGAAAAAAAGAAAGGCTGTGGCGAGTTTGGACCGCTTTGGGAAGAAATATTTGGCTTTGCCAGATTCAATTGAGGTTGAAGAGAATGTTTCTTTGATTCTGCAACATAAGAATGGCAAGCTTTTGATCTCACCAAAGAAGAAGAAACTAGGGCGTCCGAAGGGAAGCAAAAATAAAATGAAAGCCTTGGACGAACAGGAAGTGAAAAAGATTCGCAAATATAAGCGTCGTGGGAAAGTTTTGGGATTTGATTCAAAGCTTGATGTTAATGAGTCTGAAATGGCTGGTGTGCATGTGGGGGAGAGTGTGGTAACTCCGCTGATGGAGTCTTTTGCTGCAGAGGTTTCGGTAGAAGGTGATGAGTCACTTTCCACCAATAGTCTAGTTTAGTTTTGTTGGTTGGGTCGCAAAAACCAGTGCCTTAGTTGAATCCTTTTATGTCTGCTTCGAGGTTTCGTGGTTTTTGTTTGAATAATGGTGCGTGGACTTCCTGAAAGGTGGGTGTACTAGGGATTTTGGGATTTTATTCTCCTAGAATAGGGTTCTTAGGTTCTCAGAAACGATTCTTTCTGTTGACCCCATAGGGGTGTTTCGTTTTTGTACTGCTTACTGAATATTAATGAAAGGGCTGGCCTATTTCCATCAAAAAAGTTTTGTTGAGAATTAAGAGCTAATTTCATTTTACCTCCCTAACATTTACATGTTAAATCAGTTGTGGCCCTGCACTTTTAATTTCATCACATGTATCCCTATGCTTTCCAATTTAATCAATCATGTCCAATAATTCATTTTTTTGTCAAGTATTTTGTAAATTGAAAATGTGGCTCTAATGGGCTCCCTTGTATGATGATGATTCAATAATGTGGCATGCAAAATTATATCGTATGTGATTACAATTTCAAAATACATCACACAATATTTGGCAAAAAAGCTAAGGGTTAGACAAGATTGATTGAAATTGGTAAGTACAGGGGCACGCGTGATGAAATTAAAAGTGCAGGGGCACAAATGATTTAAGGTGTAAAGATCAGGGAGGTAAAATGAAATTTTTTATACGAACTCTTTTTTTTTTTCTCAGTTTAGAAAACTACTTTTCAACTTGAAACTTGAAATAAGGAAATGCAATTGCAATTAAAAGTCATCCAACCATTGAAATATTAATACTACAACACACATGTCATCCAAACGTTGATTTAAAAGTCCTCATTTTAAGGTCCTCATTGGAACATCACCCCTTATTTTAATTATTATACTATCTTTTATAGATTAAAATTACAAATTAGAGCTTAATAAATGAAGGGTAATTAATTTAAGATATTTTGAAAATTTAACCTTAAAAAATTATTTACTTAATTAATACTGATAAACTAATTTTATTCCAAAAAAAAATACTGATAAGAGTATTAATGAAACTACAAAAAAAATTGAGGTTAGAGAGTATTCTCTTTCCGGCCCCGTTCTAACCAAAATAATAATAATAATAATAATAATAATAATAATAATAATAATAATGAAACTATTGGCCCATCTCCATCTGGAATCCATGGTTTTATACTGACCTCCTTAGTCTGGTAACTCTGTCAATCGTTCAACTCGATCATATATACAAAAAAAGCTCGTCTTCGTCTTCCTCAAGTGGCTCTAGTCGTATTCGTCTTCTAAATTAAAATAATAATAATAATAATAATGAAACTATTGGCCTATCCCCATCTGGAATCCATGGTTTTATACTGACCTTCTTAATCTGGTAACTCTGTCAATCGTTCAACTCATATATACAAAAAAAGCTCGTCTTCGTCTTCCTCAAGTGGCTCTAGTTGTATTCGTCTTCTCAATTAAAGAATTGAATTGTCAATAAAAGCCGGCCTGTCCTATAGTAAATTGGCTTACTTTTTTTGGCCTGTAGTGGAGTTGATGGTGTTGGAAAAGAAACAGCACAAAAGAAGAGGACGCCCCAAGCGAGTGCTGATGGGGAGTACGGGCAACCTCCATCAGTCATTGGGTAAGGTTGAACATTAATGGAGCTTAATACCGATCTCTACTGGAAATGTGGGTAAGATTGAACTTCCTGTGTGTGCATATATACCTGAATCCTTTTAGGACACACACACACACCTAGCTTTTCCGTTGTAAAATATATCCACCACTGTTCTCTATGAATTTGAGCATAGTAGTTCCCAATTTTCCTTTTTCCGGTTACTTCTATCTTGATCCTCTTCCCCTAGTAACCATTTACTCCCTCTCGAGAAACCATAATTAAAGCCCTAAAGATCTGTTTTTTTTTTTTGTTCTTCCAATTAAGAAATTGTGCTCGTTCGGCGGCCCCTGACATTTAGGTTGGCTCTGGCCTTGCCGACGAGTTCAGGTCTGTTGTCGGACAGGTGTTCGATCCGTATTTAGTCGAGGATGCTCCTTGGATGGATGTTTTGTGCTCAAGGGTACCAAACGGGTTTGGTTTGAGTTTTCTAGCAACATCTCTGATCAAGACCGGTGGCAAGCTTGTGCTAATCAAGACCTGGGGCGTGGATTTTGAATCAACGGTGGTATAGGTGTTTTGCGCACTGGACCGACATGATTCTGGATCGGGTCTTAACAGCGTGAGTTATGGCTACGTGAGGCGCGGCGGTTAGGGTCTTGGAGGCGTGAGGTTGTGGCAGAACGGGTTGTGCGAACGGAGGCGCTAGGTTTGCTACATACGACATGGCGTCTTGGAGATGTTGGGCCTGGACCAAGCTAGCTTGATGGGCTCTGAGTCGGAATCGTTTCCTTTGGGGCTCTTGGGCTTAGTATTTTGGGTCAGGGTTGTTGCCCTGGATCTTTACTATGTTTTAGCTTTTCTTTTACAATAATTCCTTTTAGGAAACTATGCACATTTTGGGTGCATTCTATGTACCTCTAGCGTCTTTGGACTAGTACCAAATGAGGATTCCCGCTATCTACGTATTTAAATGTGTAATGAGTAGGTCTATTGTCTATGTATGATTGTCGGTACTACTACTATCTTCTTGTCTGTCTATAAATGGTAGCGGAAGGGTATGTAACGGACTATTATGACTTGAGATTAATGATATTATCGCCCCTCAGGCTAATACAAAAAAAAAAAAAAAATCTAATTTGGGTAGTATATGGAAATATCACTATAGATCCCGGCCTTTCCTTATCATGGACTTCATTATTGTTAATGTATTATGCTAAACATTCATCTTGAACCTCTTAGTGGCGATTGTTGTGTGTGTGTGTTCCTTCCACTAAGGGATCTCTTTTTTCTTTGTCTTTTCTGGGGAGAGGGTATTACACAAATTTTTCAATCACATTTCAGCATCTCAACTGTTCAGTTTTTAAGTCCTAATGTGTATATCATTTCTGCGAATTTTCAGCCAAATCAGTGATCACTAAAGTATCAAACTAGATTAAATCAATTGACGAACCAAATCTTTCAAACTTGAACAGTTCATACATATAATTTTAAATCACCATTTTGAATGGCTTAACGGTAACTAATTTGGCTAAAAATTTGTAGAAATGATCTACACATTAGGACCTAAAAACTGAACGGTTGAGATGCTGAAATATGATTAAAAAGTTGGTATGATGCCCAATCTCTAGAAAAGACTAAAAAAAACAAATTGGATCCCTTACTAGAAGGGCCCTGTACACACACGCGCGCGCGAACACACACAGGGCCCTTCCATTCCTTTTTTTGGTCAATTTAAGGGATCCCTTATCCTTGTGAGACCCATTTTTCGATCGCATTTCCGCATCTCGACCGTTCAGTTTTGTGTTCTAATGTATACATCACTTTTGTAAATTTTCATCCAAATCGGTGACCGTTAAGGACTTCATCGTTAATGTATTATGCTAAACATTCATCTTGAATCTCTTAGTGGAGACTTTGTGTATGTGTGTGTGTGTATTCCTTCCACTAAGGGATCCCTTTTTTTGGTCTTTTCTAGGGAGAGGGTATTACACAAATTTTTCGATCACATTTCAGCATCTCAACTGTTCAGTTTTTAGGTCCTAATGTATATATCATTTCTGCAAATTTTCAGCCAAATCAGTGATCACTAAGGTATCAAACTAGATTAAATCAATGGACAAACCAAATCTTTCACACTTGAACCGTTCATACATATGATTTTAAATCACCATTTTGAATGGCTTAATGATAACTAATTTGGCTGAAAATTTATAGAAATCATCTACACATTACGACCTAAAAACTAAACGGTTGAGATGCTGAAATAAGATAAAAAAAAGTTGGTATGATGCCTTATCTCTAGAAAAGACCAAAAAAAAAAAGGATCCCTCACTAGAAGGGCCCTGTTCACATGCGCGCGTGCGAACACACACATGGCTCTTCCATTCCTTTTTTTGGTCAATTTAAGGGATCCCTTATGAGACCCATTTTTCGATCGCATTTCCACATCACGACCATTCAGTTTTTGTGTTCTAATGTATAGATCACTTTTGTAAATTTTCATCCAAATTGGTGAGCATTAAGGTATTGAATTTAGATTAAATCAATGGATGAACCGAATCTGTCCAACCTTAACCATTCATGCTTATAATTGTAAATCGCAGTTTTGAATGTTTTAACGATTATCAATTTGGCTGAAAATTTGCAGACACGATCTACTCATATATACCTAAAAACTGAACGGTTAAGATGTGAATATGTGATCGAAAAGTGAGTCTAATGAGTTATCCCTTAAAATGACCAAAAAAAATGAATCCCTCAGTAGAGAAGGGCCCTGTGTACACACACACACACACACAAACTAGGCCAGTCTTCATTTTCCTTAAGTGGTTCTTGTTGATCCATTTCACCCTAATCCATCTTCACCTTCCTCTTCCAGATTAAGGAATTGGTCGTTGACTCCTCTCTATCTTGTCAATGAAAGCTCGCCGGCCTATCATTAAAATTGATGCGACTGATCATGTACGAGCTGTATTGTGACTGATAGTGGTTGAAACTTGGAAATTTAGGTAACAAAATGCAGAGAGCTGCCAACTATAATAGCTTTAGCTGTGACTAAACATTGAGTTGCATTTTTCTTTTTTTTTTGGGACTGTCGTGAATTCAAATCATTCACTGATGATTATTTTAAGTGCTTGTTGTAAGCTTTAGTGCTTGCAAAAGGGGATTGAAAATTCTGTAATGGGGACTACAAAAACTTCAAAATTAAGCGCCGGTTATCCTGACGGCAAGTATGTCCACCAACACCGCAATAATTTTACTTGCTTCAAATGCTGTGTACCTACATGTGCCAGAACAAGCATAATTAGCTATAATGAGCCACGCTCATCGTACCACCAGAGGTACCAACTCCCGCCGAAGGGATGACCTGCGAGGGCACGGCCAGGCGGGCTACCGCTCGAGCGCTGGAACGCCCCCAGATCACCGCTGACGCGTCGCCACGCGCCGCGTCAAGATAGCATCAGAAGCTCCAGACGCTGGGAATCGAAGCACAGCAAATCCCACATCGGAAACAAGAACGAGATCAACCTTCTCCTCACCTATAAAAGGTCCTCTCCTCTCTCCTCATTAATTACGCATTTTATTACTCTACTATAATTATGCTGCCACTATACTGTGACTGACTTAGGCATCGGAGAAGTGAAGACCGCCCAACGCGGTCTCCCTCTGACGCTGTCTCGTATTGTAGTTCAGCGGAAGACACCAGAACTTTGGAGTAGAGGTCCGCCCGCCGGACCCGCGTTAAACAAAGGTTCGGCCACCACCGAACGCTGAGCATTAACATGCTGCAATAATTTTCACATTCAACGTTTGCGCTGCGGTTGTCTTGACGGCAAGTATGTCCACCAGAGCAGAAAATTCCTTGATTAACTATCTTCTGCCAGAAGCCAAGAGGAGGGAAACTTTGAGCTTGCAGCTGCAGGGAGAAGCATCAAGCATAATTAATGAGGAAAAGATAATTTGGTACACGAGTTCATCATACATTCGTTGATTAATATTGAACTCTTATGCCTTATATATAGGGTTCTTATTAATGGTCCACTTTATATATGTCATGCAGATGGCACCTGAGTCTGTTGGATCAAAAATCTGGAAAAAGAAGCTGGATTCTAGAAATGGCAAAATAAAGCAACTACCTGCCAAGAGAGACAGACGGTTCTTCGATCCACTACCAGCAAATTGGCCACTAGTCATCCCCTTATTAGACATATTTTTGTAATACTATCATTTGATAGAGCAAATGACACCCTTTGTTATTTTGCGTTTCATTTGTTTAATAAATACATATAACCATGACAAATGAGAAAGTAAAATTGGTATATTAGAATATAGAGACTTACTAGATACCAATATCAGTATGTATTTAAAGAAACATAAAAGCAAATAAAATGATAATATATAAAACTGATAGATCACATCCTTGTCCTTATATTTTGTTTGCACACCATTATTATAACCGTGACTTTCAATACTCACTTAAATCCGTATCAATACTCAAATTTGTATCTAATATATTTTTTAAAAAAACATAAACATCTTTAATATGCTGTTAAACCCAAGAAATGTATAGTAAAAATATTTATCATAGATATTTGCTTTACAAATGAAAAAAAAAAAAGTATAAATGCTTTAGGTTTCTTTTTTTGAAATCTTGCTTTAGGTTTCTTAACTTTAGTCTTTAGATAAGGATAGTGGTTTTTTTATTCTCTCTGTTTTGCACGAGTTTTCTCTCTTCAATTAGAATTTTTCTCTCAAGCACTTAAGGAGCATATCTGTCACTCTTCAAGTTGAATTGGAAAACATATTTTCTGCATTCTTCTTCATCATCACATAGTATAACCTTTAAATCCAATCTTGATTCTTTTATATTGAGATATAAGCAATACTCATAATTGATTTTAACCGAATTATCTTCTACATATTAGACTGAGTTTTAGCGGCAACAGATCGGCATATATATATGGTTGGTCAGCTTCTTTGTGATTTGATTTCCTTCTTCCTTTTCTGTTTCATACTTTTTGACCTTATGAGTTGGTTGACTTCTTTCTCCTTTTGATCTATTTCGATAGGCCATGACGAATTGACAATAGATGGATAATTAAGCGAGAAAGTGGCTGGACATAAAGAAAGAGAGATGCAAAGTAGGCTTGGGCATAGTAGGACCGGGTCGGTTACCGGCCCAAACCGAACACCAACCGAAATAATCGGAAATCCCATTTCTGAAACCGAACACCATATTCTTGCTGGTTTTGGCCGAATTTTCGGTTGGGCCGAATTCTGGAATCGGGGCTGGTCGGTTTCGGTGGAGACAGAGACATCGGAGATCGATGGCTGACCAAGGGAGATGTTAGAGACTCAGAGGGAGATAGGGAGATCGAGAGGTTGACCTTTCATTCGGAGGTTGAGAGAGAATGAGAGATAGGCTTCTGAAACCATAATCATAAACCACCGATCCAAACCACAGTTCCAAACCATAATCATATTCCATAATCATAGATTTGCAGAGAGATGGTCTCAGTTTTAAACCCAGTATCTATACTCAAGTTTTATACCCATGAAAAGTAATTTCTTCACACATACCGGTCTCCAGTCGGAGATGGCTGACCAAGGGAGACGTCGAAGACTCGGAGAGAGATAGGGAGATCGAGAGGTTGACCTTTCATTCGGAGGTTTAGAGAGAATAAGAGTTTCAGAAGCCTGAAGGAAAGTACACAAATGAATGCGGCTGTGTGAGACTGTGGGTGTAGCCTACATTAATTAGGGTTCTTTTTTGTGGTGATTCAGTGAGGTAAGGTACACTGAAGGAAAGAAAAAAAAAACCTATCAAGTATTGACACACAATCATATTATAATTGTATATATACAAATCAGGTCGGTTCGGTTGTTAAGCGGTCGGTATAACGACCAAAACCGCTTTCGACCCGTATATATTCGGTTTCAGTTCGGAAATTTTCCTCTTTTTTCCTTCTTCATTCAGTTCGGAAACCGATCCACATTTTTCAGTTCGGTGCGTTCGGAAAACCGCTTTACATTCGGTTATGCCCAACCCTAATGCAAAGATAAAGGGAGAAAGAAAGAATTGCTGGAGAAAAAGAGAATTTTGTCGCCGGAGTAAGAGAGTTAGATACGGCCATAATTGAATAAAAAAGAAATAATTGACTTCAAAGAAAAATATATAAATAAAAAATAAATATTGTATAAACAAAAATTTATAGATACTTGTTTTAGGGAATCGATATTTGGGAGAGAAATTGTTGTGCTTTCATAGATAATAGAGGACTCTTTATATATATTATTACAAGCATAGAATCAAAGTTGTACATGGAAACATAATCGTACAATGAATGGATATCTACTAAAATTCTCCGAGATTATCTCTAAGAGAAACCATATTAAAACTTGCACAAGTAACCTAGAGTTTAGGCTAGACACTTATTCTGAATTTACTTGAACACTCCCCCTTACGTCGCCCAAATGTGGTGCTCTTCTCATTGTCATGTCAAAAACCTTGCCGAGTAACAAGAACCCTATGGGACAGAAATAACCTCAGTTGAAGGAGAAAAAGAGTACAACACACCCTTCACGCTTCGAGATCAACATGTAGACATCTCCCCCTAATGACCACGATCATGGGAGTTCAGATAACTTCCGCAAACCAATGCTTGCAACATGTTTCTCTAACATGGATTTAGGCAGTGACTTAGTAAACAAGTCTTGCCACATTGTCCTCAGATCGAACTTGATTCACTTTGATCTTGAGGAGCTTTTGTTGTTGCTGATTATAGAAGAACTTGGGCGAAATGTGCTTGGTATTGTCGCCTTGTTTCATTTGTTCAATGCAAGCAGCATTATCCTCATAAATGCTGGTAGGCTCATCTGTGGTAGATTTCAAACCACAATTTCTTCGAACATGAATAATTACGGATCTAAGCCATATACATTCACGAACCACTTCGTGAAGAGCAATAATCTCTGCATGATTCAAAGAAGTAGAGACTAGGGTCTGTTTAGTAAACCTCCAAGATATCGCGGTCTTATCCATGGTGAATACATAACAAGCTTGGAAACGACCTTTGTGAGGGTCAGAGAGGTACCTAGCATCAACAAAACCTTCCAAAACACTTATGTCGTTTTGGGATGGGGGAACGCAAGACCACTATTAGTGGCGTACTTGACATATGATGGATTCGAATCCATCGTCTCTCTGTAGGGATAGAACAAGCCCATATCAATTGTACTACTCAAGTATCGAAAAATATCTTTAACACCAGTCCGATGACATCGTGTTGGAGTAGAGCTATATCTAGCTAACAAGTTCACGGTGAAAGAGATGTTCGGTTTTGTGCATTGAGCTAAGTACAATAATGTGCCTATTGCACTTAGGCTCTATCACGTCTTTATCGTCATCTTTCAGATGGAATTGATCCTTCTTTGGATTAAGACTACGGACGACCATTAAGGTGTTTGAAGGCTTAACTTTGTCAGTATTCAAACGCCTAAACATCTTTTGGGTATAAGCTAATTGATGAATTAGGATACCATCTTCATGGTGCTCAAGTTCTTAGTCGAGACAAAACCGCTTTCTCCCAAGGTCTTTCATCTCAAACTTGGATTTCAAAAGTTCAGTGATTTCCCTTAACTCTTTAAGAGTGCCAATTATGTTCATGTCATCAATATAAACCACTAGGATTGCAAATCCGGAACTTGTTTTCTTTATAAAAACATGTGGGTATAGTTCATTGTTCACATATCCCTTCTCAGTCAAGTATTCACTTAAACGGTTATACCACATCCGTCCGGATTGCTTCAATCCATATAGTAAGTGTTTCAACCTTATTGCAAAAGCACCCTGTGGTTTAGAGCTACTTCACTTGGGTAACTAAAGTCGATCTGGGACTTCATGTAGATCTCTGTATCTAGATCCCCATATACATTAGCAGTAACCACATCCATAAGCTACATGTTCTTTTTTTTTAAACTACCAAACTGACAAGGTAGCGGAATGTAATAATGTCCATTACGGGAGAATATGTCTCCTCGTAGTCGATTTCAGGGCATTATGAGAAGCCTTGCCCCACAAGGCGAGCTTTGTACCTTATAATCGCGTTTTTCTTATTATGCTTTCTAAGAATACCCATTTGTGACCAACTGGTTTGGTATTGGGCGGTATTGCCACAACTTGCCCAAATACCTTTATTTTCCTTAGAGAATCTAGTTAAGCTTGGATCGCATCTTTCCATTTTTGCCAATTAGCTCTACATTGGCATTCATCAACGGAGCGTGGTTCGATGTAATCGGTCTTAATAATCTCACGCGCTATAGAATACGCCGAATACATTATCAATGATGATGGAGCTTCTTTCTCACGTCCCATGTATACTAATGTAATTTATAGAGATCTCTACGTTTTCAGGGATAGGTTCTGACATTGAGGTGTCCCCCAAAGATGTTTCTTGGATATAACCATAATCCGGAACATTCCCATGGGACAGATTTTGAGTATCGATGATCAAATGATTTGTTTGTGCCTCATTCCCTCTCTTTCTAGGGTGAGTATCCTTCGAACCAATTGATCTACCGCGCTTCCTCACGAGACCTGTGGCCATAGAGGCCATATCACTGCTAATACAGCAGTGGCGCTATCTTCTGGTACCTCAGGAGCGCCGTTACGTCCAGTACTTGGGACGTCAATCCTTGCAGGCACATTTACAGCAGGTGTATGTGATCTCATCACTTTAGCAGTATCAGAGTACGCATCAGGAAAAGTATCTGCTACGCTCTGGAGCTTGATAATTCTTCGTACTTCGAGTTCGGACTGTCCAGTACGGGGATCGAGATAAGACATAGTGGGGACAGACCATGACAATTCCTGTTATTCATGTTGAACATGTGTGTTCTTATCTCCCTCTAATGATAGGAAGACTGTCTCATCAAAGTGACAATCCACAAATCTAGCAGTAAAGAGATTGTCTGTCAAGGGTTCCAGGTAGCGAACGATAGTTAGAGCCTCATATCTAATATATATGTCCATTCGTCTTTGTGGATCCATTTTAGTATGTTGTGGCGGTGTAAGAGGCACATAATGGCACACCAAAAAATGTGTAAGTACGAGATATCAAGCTTGCACTCAGTCACTAGCTGTAATGCAGAGTAAGGTTAGGTGGCAGTGGATTGTAGATGAACTAGCGTCACTGCATGCAATATTACATATCCCCAAGTGGAATCAGGGAGATTGGTGCGCATAACCAATGTCCGTGCTATCATTTGTATACGCTTAATGGCAGCTTCCACGAGGCCATTTTCAGTATGAACATAAGGTACTGGATGCTCTACATCAATCCCCAGTGACATGCAATAGTCATCGAACATTTTCGATGTAAACTCCCCAACATTATCAAGTCGAATAAACTTAATGGGATGGTACAACTAGTGGGCCCGTAGACGGATAATCTAAGCTAGGAGTTTAGCATAAGCAGCATTTTGAGTGGACAACAGCGTGACATGTGACCAGCGTGTCGACACATTAACCAATACCATAAAGTATTTAAAAGGTCCGCAAGATGGTTAAATTGGTCCATAGATATCCCCTTGGATTCTCTGTAAGAATGGAATGAGTATCTTTGGATCCTTTGCTTAGGACTATCTCGATCTTGATTTCCCTAAGGAACAGGCTTTGCAAATGAGCGAGGGGCCTTAGAAGCAATCAGTGAGGATTTTGGTTGGACCTGAGCGTCTAATGTTCTATTCAAAGCAAAATTTGTGACTACATCACCCATCATGGCGTTGGAACCATAGGAACTGGCATCCATGGTGCCATGGCCATGGGTGACGCTATCAATGGCGTTTTCAATGGGGATAGAGGCGGCCCTAAGCAGCGGTGGACTGCGGAGGCGCCAGAGGCTGCTGCAGCGGCGGTCACACTAAGTTCAGGAATCAATCTTTGATTCTTGCTTTTTTTTCGCTCGAAAAAATGGATGTCCACGTGAAATCTTTAATATATGGATCATCATATCACGACCAAGATGTCCTAGTCGGTCATGCCAAAGCCGATATGTATCTTAATCCAAGAGATCTTCTCTTATCACATTATTGGATTCAATAAGTCAAATTGTAGTGACATAAAGTCCACTAGATTGGCACATAAGCTTCTCTAAGATGCGCTTTCATCCGCAATCATTAGAGGTAATGCAAATGAACTCTTTTTCGTTCTCTATATGCTTTTCTGCATGGAATATGTTGGCTCTGATATCTTTAAATCTTAATAAGGTTCAATTTGCCTTAGGAGCGTAGAGAGCTTTTGAGACATTAATCAAGGTGCTATTTGGTAAGAGAATTTGAGTCGTTCCATGTCCTTGAACCAATCCTAATGGCCAAGCCATTGTAGTCACAGAAGAATATGTAGGCAACATCTCCAAGAATAATTACCTATGGCAGAGAATGGTGTCCGTAATCATACTATCCGCAAGATATTGAAGTTCTCCAAAATCCCTTCCTAAAAGAAAAGGCTCATAATTAAAGAGGAGACATAATGAAAAGAACTCAACGTTTATTAATAAGCCAAACGGAATTACATCATTGTTTGTTGAACCAAAGAAAATCTAATCCAATGAACTAGCTAATGCAAAACAATAGCAGTCGTCTACCTTCTTTCGGTAACTCCAAAGCAAATGTGACCAGGTGAGTAGAGAGATGTCTGTGGAGCGAGGCTCGCTTAAGTATCACTAATCTCAAAACCTTCCTCGACATCACACTTACTTTGGATGAGCCTAGGTTGAAGAAAGACTAAACCATTGGTATTTACTACAAAAATAATATGGCAACTGCCTACATCTCTTGGAAAATAAAAAGTCTTAAACAAAATCGCCAATCTCTTAATTTGGCCTTTGAAGTCTTCAGCCCTCAGATCGAGATCGCCATCTTGATCTTCTTGCTCCATGCAAGTTACTTCTCTTGCTTCACGATAAGTCTTGTATGCATTTGCGACATTCTGGGGTACTTTACATGCTTTGGCCCAATGTCCGGACGCTCCACACCAAAGACAAGCATCATTATGGTCTGGCTCCCTTGATCGAGGTGCCTTTGGGGAAGCGATTTGGACAACCATTTTCCTTGATGGCATTACCACCATAACCGGAGGCTCTGCCTCTCTCTCTCTCTTCACACGTTGGCCTCCACGGTTCCGTGCACGCCTATCTTAGCGGTTACCTTCCTCTTTGAGGCGAGAATATGGACCAGAAAGTCCAGAATCATTCTAGCTTTAAGATTTCGCTCCTTGCATCCTCCCTTGGGGGCGTAACTATAGTTAGACTCTGGAATAGACTTGGTTCCCACCAGTCTAGAGTTATAGATCTTCACAAGGATATTATCATGTTTTTCAGCTACGTTCATGGCACCAATAAGCTCATGAAATCTTATAATTCGTCCTGCATTTACATCGATCCAATAATTCTTAGAAATCATCAGTGCAAAGACGGGGAAGGTCGAGAGAGTCTTCTCGATCAACATCGTATCAGTGATGTTCTTTCCACAGGACTCCACCAAAGACTTTATACAAAGGGCTTTCAAATTGTAGTCGAGTACAGACTTGAAATCACAGAAGTGGAGGCTATGCCATCTCACTTCTAAATCATTAAGTGGGGAGTCACGAACGTTGCCAAATCACAACTCAAGTTCTACCTATAGCTTTCTAGGGTCCTCTTCATTGAGGCACTCATTCTGGAGTACGTCATTCATATGCCTTGTCATGAGAATGATGGCTTTCGCTTGGTTTGCCTCTATAGTAGCTCTATTCGCTTCCAAAACAATAGCTTGTTGAGGAGTAAGCACGTTCTAACTTGGCTCTAGGATCGTATCCAGAATCCCTTCATCCTTAAGATGCTGGTGCACATCAAGGACCCATTTGTGGTATCCTGTGCCTGTTGTTTCCAGTGGAGCAAAGTCCAACTTGTTCAGGTTACTCATCCTGAAAAACAACAAGAAAAAAAAGTTAGTTTCGGAGCGAAAAAGGCTACCACGAAAACAATAAAAATTTCTAGCGTAATCGCTTCTAAAAAATAAGGAACACTACTAGAATTATGCCCTCAGACATCGACCAAAAACCGATGAGAAAAAAAAATCCCGACCGATGTCTTAGTGGGTGATGAGAAAGGTCCGGAAAATCCAGACATCGGTTTTTAGCCGACGTCTAGTATAAGTATACACATCGGTTACCCATAATAAATCAATGTAAATACGTTTAAATATAACAAACTTGTATGTTTAACTATTATTAAACCCTCATCTTATTGCCTTTAATGCTTAAAGAAATATAGATCCTACAGCACAGCTATGCATTTTAACATCGTTATTGATTTAAGAAACGATGACTAATACTATTTCACACATCGATTCTCAAAGAAAAACAAAGTCCATTATCTTGTAAAACATCGATTGTGGAAAAAAAGCGATGTCCATACCATTATGAAACATCGGTTTTTTAGTCTGCATTGATGGCCATACTTAAACTAGACATCGATCTCTATTTAAAACTCGATGTGCACTAGTTTGTAACACATCGATTCTAACATAATAATTCGATTTCCATTGGTTAATGAGACATCGAGTTTTGTTTTGAAACTGATGCATTCTCTCATAATGGTCTTCATTTTTATAGTTAAATACTGATTTAAACTTTATGTAAATACATCATGTTATTTAGATGAGGATGATGTCCACAAAATATGTAGCTGCTGCTATAAAATGCAATCCACATTTGACATGAGTAATTTGAATATTAGGTATTCTTCAAGTTTCTGTCCAAAATCATTATCCTTGACAGTTCACAAAATAAGGCAAAATAAAACCCCCATTAACCTACTACAAGGCTAGCCTACCAATTACTATTGCAGTATTGTAAAACAAGAGTTTTACATTAGCTCTTCGAAACTGTCCTCGATTGGTTTTTCTTCGGCTGAGTTTGGTTGCGACTGCTTGTCACTGCAAAGTATAAGAGTATATGATTAAGCAGTATTGTAAGTAACAGGGAATTATGCTTCTGTTTCCAAAAGCAGTTAGAATATGATACCAAATTAAAGCTTATCTTACCAATTCTCTCTGTCACACACACATGAAATGAGGTCAAAATTAGTTTAAAACTTGGTGCAAGTCCTCAAATAGAGTCCTTTGAAAATGCAAGAAGATGAGTTAGGAGCTGTTTGTGTCAATGATTTATTGCTCAATACTACCTCACTGATGTTAATTGATGGGGTGTAGTCCATAACAAAATCATAACTGTGCAGTAAGTCATAGAAATTGAGGAAATGGTGGGGAACGGTAGTTAAAAAGGAGGGAACAGGAGATGTTTCACTTTGAGTTAGACAAGGATAAGTAATATCCTAGAATATGCTGCTAATGTAAGACTTGAAATGGATATAGTAGAAAGTAATGGAGCTGACCTTTTCAGATTTTTGTTTGCAATTGGTTTGAAAAGCTGCTTGCCAGCTGACTCAAAGTTTCTCTTTTTTGTTGATGCAACCTGGTCAGGTTGAGGGCTGGCTGCTTTGTGTTGGAGGAAATGGCAGAACATCTAGGAAGACTCATTTGACAATGAAGTTTTGCGAGGTGCCTACTTTCAGCTTGATCTGTCCCTGTGCTTGGAGGATTATCTTAAAAAATAAAAAACTAAGGCATAACTGATTTCACCTCTTGATTGTAAAACTCGATAAGTAGTAATTCACAACTATATGCTCCTTTGCATGATCAGGAAATTTCCAAAATAAGAAAAAGAATACTGGAACTTCCACCATGTTACCATAGGAGTTTCATAATGACTAGAAACTGAAGAATAATTGATCAAACTATAGTGCCCAAACGGCATCCACAATTTCCTAAACTAAAACAATAAATTTGGTGTCC
The DNA here is from genome assembly GCA_001662545.1 of Rosa x damascena. Classification (NCBI taxonomy): domain Eukaryota; kingdom Viridiplantae; phylum Streptophyta; class Magnoliopsida; order Rosales; family Rosaceae; genus Rosa; species Rosa x damascena. Next base: position 18,745 of record LYNE01003208.1, on the reverse strand, counting down.
ATCGTAAGACACATATTGCACCGAGTATCGTTCTAATATTCACCTCCCTTATGGAGCAACTCTTAATTTTTGTTGTCACATCAGGTACGTTAATGGAAAAAATCATATGACTTGGGACAGCAGTAGGACTGATGTGGGCTTTAGAAGGTGGAAATTTTACTTATGGAAAGTGGTTTAGAGGAGAAAGGAGTCACGATTTCTCATTGAGAATAATAGGAACATGTAAATAAGAGATGTCAACACAACCAAGCATTTTGACATTAACATATATGCAAATAATAACATCAACAGAAACTTACAGTTCAACTGATTGTAAATGTCCAAAAAGTAGCAATTTTATACAAATATGAATCATTTCAAAGTACTTAAAAAGTACAATACCTGTCAGTATTTAATGTTCTGAAGAGCACACGACGTACTCCCTTTGGAATATTTAAGGACTTCATCACTTCAGCTGCGATAAGTATATATAAATTAAAGGAATTAGAATACATGATATGCTCTCGTCACTAATAGATTTGTTTAGCAACTAAGAGGCTATAATTCATGTCAACAATTCTGAGGTTGCATCCCAGAAAAAATTAGTAAACAGGTTCTATTCATTTAAACCAGCAGAGCAGCGTAGGAATCTGATGTTAGAGCAGGATACATACCAGTTATGTTCTTGTCCCTTGGCACATCAACTCAAAATGCTGGACCTATAGGCATGAACCCATATAAACATCATAAAAACATTAGCGATGGCAAGTTTGCAACAATATCAGTAACATGCTTGTTTTCCTGTTGTCTGCGTCTCCTTTAAAAACAGGGTAAAATGTAACATGCATGGAAAGATACGAAGGGCAAAACTTCATAATGAAAACAGAAAGTATACTTCTATGCTATAATTTAATCAAAGTGAAAGGTCAAGGTTTAGAGAACAAAGAAACATATTATGTATTAGTTTAAAGCCTATAAACTAATTTCAGTCCCTTTGCACCACAGTTACCCCAGGGTGCTAGAAAAAGAAGATGTTATTATGTCTATTGGATTGGAATATGTTCTCTCTGGGTTAAGGTTTCAAAAAGTATTCTCATGTTTAAAAGTAAAAAGAAAAATTAATATAGACACTTCATCTAGAAGGATAAAACAAGTGATAACAAATCTCAAAGAAATCCAACAAACCAAACTTCACATTCTCCTACCAAGCATATGAGCATTCAAACCCAAAAAAGAGTATCAAACATGCAAATCGCATAACAGATTAGAAACATGTTCCCTAGAATTGAAACTGAAAATGTAAACATAATCCACTCTATGCCAATCATTTGAAAATCTAAAATACAAATGCTATTTTAGGCTTAGGTTCCAATCTTACAGCCACAACAACCTCATTCAAGGCCAAATCTCAAGCGTTATGTGATTAAAAAGCAAATTTCAACTATACCCTTAATATGAATAGGGCTAAATACTGATTACTACCCTGTAGTTTGGGTTTAAAATCAATTCAGTCCCTGAACTTCTAATTTCATCAAGAACACCCCTGCACTTTCAATTTTGATCTAATAGGTCCAATTTGTTAATCTTCCGACAATTGAGTCATTTAACTTGTTGACGTGGCTCATATATGACCTATGTTTTATGATGTGGTGTTGAGGTAGTCTGCATAATCAATTTAGGAGTGAGTCCCACTATTAGAAATCTATCAAATAAATAATTTTTCAACAAATAATCCAACTATAACTTGAATCCATAACAGAATATTAACGAATTAGATCTATTAGAACAAAATTGAAAGTACAGGGTATTTTTGATGAAATTAGAAGTCCAGAGACTGAATTGATTTTTGACCTAAACCACAGGGTAGTAACCAGTATTTAGCCCATATGAATATATAAGTTCAACAATATCACCATATGACAAATCCTACACATTCAATGCACACAACCATTTCGAAAGTACAACCATTTCAAAAGAACAGAGTCAAAGTATCGAAGCACTCACTTAATTCCAAGATCGATATGCTCCTCAATACCGAATCCAAAGCAGCCAGTATCACTGAAGTTCTTAAGCAAAAGCTCATACTCCTTCACCTTCAGCCCACTCTCCAACAGTAACATAGCAAGCGATCTTCTCATTACGCCTGAATCCAAAAGACCTCACAGTGTACCGAGCTGCACAAAATGACAACCCACCCACAGTCAAAACCCACAAACACATAAACCCTTAAAAAAATGAACAGAGAAACCCTAAAAATCTCACCTTTGGAGAAAATAAGGGTCTGGTCACTGAGTTGCTCCAAGACCTTGGCGGCCCTGGTGAGACGATCGCTGCTCTCGCCGAAGGAGATGTTGAGGACGAGCTTCTGGACCTTGATTTCTCTCATGGGGTTCGCGAGCTTCTTCTCCGACGCCTGCAATTAGGGTTTTATAGAAGAAACAGATTGTTAGATTACGAAATCAACAGAGGCTTGTTCAGATTCGGAATAAGAGAAAACAAAAAGAAGGGAAGAGAGAGAGAGAGAGAGAGAGAGAGAGAGAGAGAGAGAGAGAGAGAGAGAGAGACCATTGCTGAAGGGTTGTGGTCGCGGGTCAGGACGGAGAACGAGCTGAGGTCGGGGGCGTGGGTCAGGTTGGAGAAGGAGTTGGGGTCGGGGACGCAAAGGAGGCAGTCAAAGTGAGAGTATCAATTAGGGTTCGAAAGTTTTCACACAAAATGACTAAGTGTTGGAGGGAATTAAAATTTCGGACCCCCGCGTTTCTCAAATTTTTTAACTTAGTCCCTCCGCATTTTTTGCAAAATTTTGAACGGAAGCTTACACATCGGTTAATTTAACGACCGATGTTTATAACCACAATAGAAATTGGTTATTTCATAAACCGATGTTAACACATTTTTTTACATCGCGTGCAATTCCGACCGATTTAATAGTGATGATGTCTATTGACATAATTCTAGTAGTGGAATTTCTTAGCATAGTCGCTTCCGAGAAATTCAATTCCAAGCGGTATTGGATTAGATCGAAACAATGATGTGTTTGATGATGTGTTTGTGATCAATCATAACTTCTCCACAAACTCTAAGTTTGGAGGACTCTACAAGCTCCAAGCTTGGAGTGAGCTCGAGCCCCCACAGTTAGGTTTTTGGTCTCCCCTATGAAGAAGAAAGGGGGGTACAAGAAGGGAGGTTGCAAGTCCCAGAGAAAAAGAAGAGAAAAATAATAAAAACGAAGAAATTTTAGTAAAAATAACCTCGAAATAGGTCGCTGGAAAATTTGGCCTGAAGTTGGCTGCCGAAGGTGGTTGGAAAAAGTCATTGGTGGCCGGAGTGAGGCTAACTGTGACAGGGGCTGCGCACAGGGGTCGCTCAGGGGTGCGGGGGGATCGGCAGATGTCGATAGATAGGAGGCATGTAGGGCTATCGAGGCCTATGCGCAAGCTGTCGACAGATTGCGACAGATGGGCTAAGGCTTCGCGCAGCTGTGGGCAGATGTCGTTAGAATAGAGGGGCGCATGAGAGCATAACCCAGGGCCGCGGGCAAGGCAGGTAGAAGCTGCCTACAGAGGCGCTGCGGTGGGGGGTCGATGGGCATCCAAGGATGCTGCTGGCTAGCGAGCCTCACAGGATCAGTTGAGGAACTTCTGACGACCTGTTCGAAGAGTTTTCGGCCGGTTCTTGGGGTTTCACCGTTGGTTCTGGGATCCTGGGATTTGGGGCTTCAAGATGTGTGGAGATGGTTCTTCAGATTTTAAGGCTATGAAATTAGGGTTTCAGGGTTAGGGCTTCGTGTTGATACCATGTTTTAGGGAATCAATATTTGAAAGAGAAATTGTTGTGCTTTCATTGATAATATGGGCCTCTTTATATATAGGATTACAAGCATAGAATCAGAGTTGTACATGGAAACGTAATCATACTATGAATGGATATCTATAAGGTTCTCCGAGATTATCTCTAAGAGAAACTCTATTACAACTTACACAAGTAACCTAGAGTTTGGGCCAAACACATATTCTGGATTTACTTGAACAATAATAAGATAAAATATTTTGTATTTTGATAAATATTCATATAAAAAAAATGAGTGGTTCTATTCGTACCTCCTAAAGTGGTATTTAGACCTCCACTAATTTTTTTTCTGTTGTAAATATTATTATCTATATGGCTGTCCACGTAAATACTCATTAGTTGTGTACTTTGATGTAAACC
>LYNE01003208.1:2383-14485 GCA_001662545.1 Rosa x damascena | reverse complement strand
ATTGATGGCTCCAGAAGAGCACACATATATTGTCTCGTTGCATTTTGTGCCTCCAACATAGTAAGAAAGCCAATTGACATGACTATACCATGAAATGCCACCAGAAGTGGATCATGGCAAGAGAGAAATCATGATTCAATGTACATATTGCCCTACCATCCACGCACGTGAGGAAATTAAAAATTGGGCGTGTGTCGCCTATGGTACACTATTTGGTGGATGTTTATCAAGCCATTTTCAAAATGCCACTAGTCAAATTAAATTGCATTGACTAATAAGAACATTGAGATTATCACACATCCATGATGTCTTTTCCTCACACCAAGCAAAGTGAAAGCACTATTGTGTTATTCCTCATATTCATTGTAACCTCTTGAGTTCCCATTGAAACTAAATATTTTTTAATCCGATTATCTAGGAACGTGATGTTCCTTAAGAGGTTGTTATAAAAAGGAAAAATTGAAATCTCAAGTTTCTTGGATCTCCAATTATATGAGGGCTTGAAGTCCCTCCTCTTTATGACTACACAATTATATACGTGACAGTGAACTTGAGGTTCTCCACGTGATAAAGTTACTCTTTTATTATGGTTTGTAGTCTTCAACTCAAAATTTTGAGTATATTATTATGGCCAGCAGTTCAAAATGAATTTGGTCAATTCCAATTGTCAATATTTCATAATTGATGTTTACTCAAGCTAAGGTAACACTCATATCATGAGTTGTAGATCTTGATTTATGGCTCCAAATGAGCTACTATCATGTTACCGAATTTGAAATATTGTTGCATTAATTGCTTCCTATATGGTTGGAGATGACTTTATGCCATTGGATATATACTGTATCGAATTTTCTGCAGTAAATTAAGGCATATGATGTCATGAACCTGAAGTTCCTTGAACCAAAATACACTATTTTGGCATGACTGGTTACGTCATCTTTTGTCTACCATTTGCATGGAATCACTTACAAGTTTTGATGACTGCTAACCTTATTTACAAGCAAATTATTTATTTACCGCATATTTGCGAGTTGTCACTTGAATGAGACAATCCTCCTGCCATGAGGGGGAGAAAGATTGTTCCTGAAGAACGATATGAATTTGTGTGAGATTTTTATCCACCGTCTCATTTTTACTTCGAGAAATATCAAAACTAGTAAATTGATAAAAGAAAGTTGAAAAAATTATATGCTAAATGCAAAGGCATCTGCTTGGGTTAAGTCCTTGAGACCAACCATATTAATACAAACAATGTAGACTCCATTTGATTTGTGGGATGCAAATGTATCCAATTGACATGGTACTCCTGAAGAGAATGTCATTAAACAATATCACAGCTCCTAATATGGCTACACATACAGAGGGTGTAAGTACGCCATTAGGAAATGATGTCTTAGTGATACAATAATAAATCAATATGGTTGATGCTAATGGACAAAATATTTTTGACCTAAAACTTGGTTTGGGTTCGCCACCAGCTAATGAACATCTTCACTCCAAAGAAAGTGATAGATTTTTGAATGCATCTTTTGAGCATGGTCATAATAAGACAGTCTTCCCGCCGTTAGGGGGATGAAAGACTACTGTCATTTGAATAATGGCATGAATTTGTGTGGATTGTATCCACTAGGTCTAAAGTTTTAAACTCCCAAAACAGGAAAGATTATACAAGCCCTATAATGCTCTATATGAGATTATAAGTAAAAAGATCCACATTCGCTACTAATTCATCTATGAGAGATGATTGTCCTAGAAGCGACAATGTATGCCCCAGAAGTGGCATGGGTACCCAATATCAATAAGCTTATTATAGCTAATGCATGAATATAAGAATGTGTGGGATCTATGATTGTTAATCATCGATGATAATTTACATTTGTTAGCTACCAAAAATCTTTAAGGGCTGTATGAATGCTATACCACGTTTCACCATGAATGTTAACAAAGTATATTATTGGCCAAATTGGAAAGAGGCAATTCCAATGAAATTCAATATTTGAAACGTGATGAAATACTTGGACCTTTAACCCTACATGGTACAAAAAGGTATTTATCAAAAGTGAAGATAAATCACTATGACACAATGTCTATTTATAGAGACATGAGATTATGAATATCTTCCCTTATATGAATGACAATTTTCTATAAGTACAGTGTTACATATAGCTGTTATATTGACGAGAGATTTATGGCACTTTGTCATCGTATATTATGAAGACACATTGCTAAAAGCAAAATCTCAAAAGCAAAGTGTCATAATAAGTGTATTTCTTATCAAATCCTCAAGGGATTCAAATACATGAATGATTCAAATGCAAGTCCATGAAAGGTTGAAAGAGCCTGAAGCTCACTCATGGAATCAAAGAATCTAAAACTAGCTCATATGTACTCATTTCGTTATAGTCAACGAGATCTAAATTGCTTTAATGAGTACTATGACGAAACTACTATTGAATTCGAATTATGATTATAATGTTGCAACATATTCTAACTTTCGCAAAGTTATGAATTATTTAGAGCTCTTGAAGAGCTTATATGAGACATATCAATACACAAAGATATTGATGTGTATGGCTAGGTATATGCCATGATGATTTTTCAATGTTTTAAACTATACAAAGTTAAATGTATCAATTTCTTTATATTGTCTAGTTTTGTTAATATTGCTTTAACTTTGCAGGTATGAAAATTTATGATGAGCCCCTATATGCAAAGCACACATGGTCTCACTTCAGTGATAGACACATCAAACTACTATACATGGTACATGTAGCTTATCGCATACATAATTAAGTCTTGCAACAATCAGGGGGAGATTTTCATCAGGAAGTATGCTACCTAGGATATATGCGCGTTGTGCTCTTTTTGTCCTTCGACCAGGGTTATTTTTGTCCCACTGGGTTTTTGTTACCTGGCAAGGTTTTTAACGAGGCAACAATAAGCGCGTCCAATACCATCATTCATCAGTGGACATCCAAGGGGGAGTGTTGTAAATATTATTATCTATATGGCTGTCCACGTAAATACTCATTAGTTGTGTACTTTGATGTAAACTCTATCTCTATTTAAAGGAGGCTAATGAGACTGAATGAGAACACTTCTACTTCCTCCCTACTATTCTCTCTCCATATTCTCTCTACTTTATAACATTTTCTCCTTAATTTCCAATTTTGCCCTATTTAATTCTTCTCTGTACTCCTTTTTTTATCACTTTGCACCATCCTTTTTTTATCCGGCAACCCGCTTGAAATTAATGCTGTAAGAGAAGATAATATCATCGATATCTTACTGAAAGTAGAAATCGTTTCCAGAGTCTCTTAGTGAGGGAAACCAATTCTCTCGCAATAGAGTTTCATGATCAATTATTTTGAAAAATTCCATTTAAATGCTATGTGAGAATGTTTGAATCTTGAGCAGACTGAGTTAAGAATCAAATAGATGGGTCAACCACCCAATAGATCCACTGGCGCTGATTGCTAAGTGGTCCATTCAATTGTTCTATTAGATAATTAAGATGAAGAAGTTGTTACTGATGGTAACCCACTCTTCTTTTGTTTCGATCAGTTGCTTTGGTATGTTGGGTCTCTTGGAAGTGGAGCTATGGTAGGTCTCCGGCTTAATACCGCCTGAAACTTGTTTCCTCTTCTTTAGTTTGGTGTCTTGGTCCATGGCTGCCATTGGAGTGCAGTAGAGCTTGAGTTGTTCATCTCTGTTATGACCACCGCTGTCGTTACTCACTATCTCACAGCGGCCCATTGTACCTCAATGGCTCTACCTACTCAACTCATCTCTATCCCTCCCTTGTTGCCGCCGCCAACAACCTCAACATCCCCATATCCACCCTCCGACATCTCGTCTTCCTAAACTCTCTAAAACAATCTAGACCAGTTTCTCTAACTATTTTTGTTTCTTGTTTATTTCACGGGTTCTTATTCCAAAGAAATAAACTTTTACCAGTTTTTTTTCCTCAAGGACAAAATAGGATTTTGAAAATTACAAAAAACTAGAGAAGTCTATGTGTTAGTTTGAGAGGTCTGAACAGACGCTTCCAAAAAAAATTCTAAAATAAAAAAGCAAATGAGGACTGAAAAAAAATAACGCAAAATAATAAAATAGAAAAAAGAGAGATATCGAATTCGTAAGCATGGTTTTTGGTTAGTGGAACCTGCTATAGAGAATACCATTTTTCATTATGTGACTGCACCTTACCCGAGTATTGGGTATCCTTACCTGTATCATTTGAAGCAAAAGATACAGTAAAAATATAGTATTTTTTTAGGCTTATGCTAGCAACAGGGGCGGAACCAGGATTTGAAATTATTTTTTTTGAACAAATTACATATAAGTTATTGACGAAAAATGACTTAACAATTACATCCTTTAAAGATTGAATTAAACATATAAGGATTAAATCTTACAAATAAGGACAATATGCTCTCCACTTGCCACATGTCATGAGTTAATTTATTTTCTTACCCTTAACTACTTATTTTGATTTCTAATCCCTTTATAAGGATTAAATCTTACAAATAAGGACAATCTGCTCTCCACTTGCCACATATCATGAGTTAATTTACTTTTTTACCCTTAATTACTTTTTTTGACTTCTAATCCCTTTATGTTACTTTTTTTTTTTCTGAGAATAATCTCATACTCGTCCAGTTCTGCTACTGCACTTGTACTCGTGTTCTGCTACTGCACTCGTCATCGCCTAATCCTGCTACTGCACTGCACTCATACTTGTCCAGTTTTCCTACTGCACTTGTACTCTTGTTCTGCTACTGCACTCGTCATCGCCTAATTCTGCGCTCCTTGTGTTCTGCTACTGCGCTCCTTGTGTTCTGCTACTGCACTCGTCATTGCCTAATCCTTCTATTGCACTTGTCCAATCTTACTACTGCACTCGCTGCACTCATACCCGTCCAGTTCTACTACTCTTGTTCTACTACTGCACTCGTTAGGAGCAGTAGCAGTAGCATGAGCAATTAGATCTATCAATCTATGAATGAAATTGAAGCCTCTGGTTGAATCTCAGCTACATCAAGCAACATACATGATTGACATAATTTATTTACCTAATCAAGAAATCAATCTAAAACTCACATACTAATCTATTATTTATTGGTAGTGTTTCTAATGCAATCACTACCTCTTTATACTATTTCTAGTTTTCCTCTACTACTACTACCAATAGTACCAATAGCTATTAAGAAAAGTGAAACCAATATTGCTACGCGACTATTATCATTATTCCTATTACTTGGCTTGAGATGTTGCACAACAGATATAACAATACCCTTATCGTAACTGGAAACCAGTTATAAACATGGGAGAAGGGCAATGTGCATGCTGCTGTTCTTAAGCATCAATCTTCAACTTAAGTAATGAAAGCCGGAGGCATTAGTAATATGAATTTGATAACAATCGACTCTACCTACATTGCTGATCTCAATATCAGAACAGTTCTCCCATGACGGTCATGAAAATTTGCTCTATAAACTTTTCCAGTCTCGCCTTCAACTGCAACTTTAGGCTGACCATATAAAATAGTCAGTAGAACTTGAATCATAGATAGAGAGATACTAGTTGGAGATCCCGCGCTTTGCTGCGGGTAGTATAACTTCGTTCAAGTTGTATAACAATTATCAATTTCTTTCTAACTGAACCAACAACTAATAGTAATAAAATGAAGTTCTCTAGTTCACAGAGGGAGAGCCCAAGTACTTTTACAGTCTTCTCCATGTTCTAACCATTTAACACATTCGCCCTGCACATAATAGAAGACACCATCAACGCAAGTGTAAGACTTTACTCAAAAAGGTTCTAATTCAACATGATTTTGAAATAAGTTGAGGAGACTCGGTGTCTAAAAGCAAAAGCAGCAAATTCTTGTAACACCTACCATATGGATGACATATTTTGAGCATAAGTGCCCAACTTTAATGAGGGTGTACTGCCTACTGCCTCTGAATGTTTCTAATGCCTAAAAGCAAAAATTTTGTATAGTCAGGTCAGAAAATTGGTAAAAAAGAATAAAAATAAAAATAAAAACTGAGTAGGAGAGACAGGGGAGGCTATAATTGTCTCCTATCTTAACTGAGGCTTATAGCCTCCTATCTTAACTGAAAGCAGACATACCGAATGTCTTCCAATATGAATATTTTAATTATTAAATGTATATGTGGTTACTGTCTATCTAGCAACCAATATTGTTTAAGTCCTGTGACGTAATGAAATTGAAAGAACAAAGTTGGTACACCTCTAAAGTTATTAGATGAGATAACAATATCAAAGGATGTTCAGTATGTACCATATTAGTCATGGGCATCATCCTTTTCCTCCTTATCTTGATTGGCTTCTTCTTGGTCCTCTGCCATTTTCATATTTCTTTGCCAGTTTCTGATTTAATTTTGTACTCCTCTTTGGAACCTTCTTAGTTATCTTCAGCGTGAGAAAAAAGATTAACGAACTGCAGTCTTGCCTGAAAAAACAGATTGGCTAGATATTCAAACAACGCCCAACCAATGATCTGGAAATTCTAAATGTGATCATATATTAGAAAATTATAAGAACTGCACCTGCATAATTAATCAAACCAACATATTCAACATTTGCAAGTTGTTCTTGCTCTTTGTAATCAGGAAATTGTCAATGCCTTTGATGTGAAGCTTCTTAACACCTGTTTGACAAACCTGTTTTGACAAAGAGACTGATTGTTAAAAATAGAGTTGATCATAGGGTGACAAAGAGACTATCGTAGGGTAAACAAAGTTGGTAACTGAATCTAATTATAACAACATCTTACTTGTATTAGTAATGTGCTTCTAAATGTTCAAACAAATACTTTATTTTTTCATAACAGTGTAGGGCCTAAAAATAAAGATATCAGTTACTTATGTCAAATATAAGCTTAGAGATAGACCGTAGATTGCAGGAATATAACTGAATTGTAAAACAAATTCCAATGGCTTACTTGTTCCTTGCCTTCACACCGTTCCTCAGTTGAAGCTCTTGGTGACACACGCTTTGGGTCCTTCACTTCTTCTCTGCTAAATAAAGGCAGCACATTTTCTCTGTGAAGGAAAGGCAGCATGAAGTATAGAATTAGATGAACCACCTTCACCTTTGTTCTGCGAGAGTGTGTGTGTGTTAAAATATTTTTAAGTTCATTATGACTCCGAAAAAAAATATATATATTACATACATACAAAAGATGTTCTTGTAAGCATTTAATCTTTTCTATAGCCTTTCAAATTAGCAAAGAGAATGATTCTATGTGTGGCGTCCAGAGCAAAGAAAAGGTAACAAATAATTCTATTAGAAGTTATAGCTTTATTTTATTGGAACATCTCTGAAATTACTTGGCCTGTTCTGATATTCCTTGGCCTGTTCTGCATAAATTGCTATGCCACGAAATAAAGAAAATGCTATAAAACTTCCACTCAGCAAAAGACCATGGCTTTGCCTGCAATGCAACATTTCAATTTAGTCAAAAACTGAATGTCTATGTCAGAGATATGACCACAACATTACTAAACAGCATTCACAACATCTTCTGAATACTCAAATGCAAATTAATCGGAACACACCAAGTTTTACTTTCGATCAGACAAAGAACTCAAATGGGCACTTCTACATCTGTATAAACTTTTTTAAATGCATGCACTGAAGTTCCATGGACTTAAACATAATATACAAATCAAATTGAAATAAACGAATCAGTTCAGCGATGCAGTTTATGTTCTCTTCAATTTTGTTTATTAGTGTTTGCTTGTTTACATTACTTCTTTTAATGCATACAAAATGACAGTGATACAGAAACTCGAATCAGGAAGAGAAAAAAAAAAAAAAGCTGTAAATTTTATTTCAAGCCAAAAGCAAATTGTCCTGGACTGAACCTAGTAGCCAGTCCAAAAACAGTGCAGTTAACTTCTACTATTGTAATGTGAATGCAAAGTAATGAAATATTTATAGCCAAAAGAACAAAGAAAACAGACCATTATGAAACAAAAATGTAATTAGCACGACCAAGATTTAATCATTTCACAATTCACTGAGTTTTAGAAACTTTGAGGAAGCTGACCTTCGCTTTGATTTTAACAGCGACATTGAGCTTTAATATGTTTTGCTGTCAAAAAAAAAAACCAAGTCCAAAGATTGAAACAGATTTCTTAAGTTGGTATAAATCAAAACAATTGATTCACTAAAGGGTAGTCTGACAGCCAAGTAAGGAAAACATAGGAAGCATAATTCAAATGATTTATAGTTGTCAATCCTATATGACAAAATGCGGAGAGGCAAACAGATGTTAACATGTAAGCTTCTTTTCTAAAAAAATTATCATTGGAAAGCAGCAATGGAGATTCAAGTATGAAGTTCAAACGATGTATACCTTGCATTGAGATATTTTAATCTTTGCAATCACAGAAGCATATTTTGGAGCCCCCAACAAAGATCTCACTACCGAGTACCCTGCTTGAAGATGGTAGAACTATATTTAGACATCTAAACTGAACAATTGGAATAACCTTAATGATTAACCTGTGGCTGGATGTACCATGCTTTGCAGCAGCACCAAATGCCAAATTCTTTTGCTCTGTATTCAGTAATGACCCCCCAACTGGAATCCAAGACGATTCCTACATTAACTATTGTAAAATTGTTTTTGTACAACCTCTAGATTAAGCGCACACTACAAAAATGAAAAAAAAAACCAAATTCAACCAACGAACAATTGAATCAAAATATTTCAAGTTTAAAAATCAAAAAATTTCAACCTAAACCCTATTACAGTATCTAAAGACGTACAAAAAGACATTCACTTTGATTCCAATAGATTAGTAAAAAATAAAAAAGCAAAAACCCAATAACCCAGCCCCCTCTACAGGAACTGAGAAATTGTTTACACAAAAAGCAGACAATCAGCGATAAGCAGAAAAGAAGAAACCAAATCCAAATTCACAAAACACAAACCTTCCTCCGGAAGTCAACCACAATCTTGGATCTCTCGTCTTCTCTTTCCCACCCCAGCGACCTACAATCAAAATGAAAAATTTTACATCAAATCAAAAATTAAAAACCAAACACTAACTCCTATTTGTTTTCAGCCTAACCTTTATATCTGAGAGCTAGATCGATACGGTTGATACCTCCGTTTCACGCTGTGTCTGTATTCGAGACGAAACCGAAAATAGAACGAAGCGTTTGCATCTGGCTGTGCAGTCGATGTAAAGCTTCTAGAACACAATACAAAACTCAGGCCTTTAGTATACAGCTCGAGGGCAAAATCGCCATTCCACCGCTGGTATGAACAGTGAAATGAACAGTGCTTATGAACAGTATAGGAGATTTAGTATATAGTAAATACTAGAAAATTTGCCCGCGCAATGCTGCGGGTTAGTATTTTTTTTTTTCCATGAATTTTTAATTTTATACGCATGGAGTAGTAACCCCAAACCAAGAAATATTGACCGAATATGTTGTTGTTTTACAAATTTTGACCAGACTTGAATATATAGATATTTCAAATATGGACGTCTTGAACAGGAGCTGGTATTTAAGCCAAGCTTCTGTATTTACATTTTCCAAAAGACAGATATTCTAACCAAAGATATTATTTATATACAAATTAAAAAATGGTTAGTTCTGGTGAAAATATCTTACAATTTAAGATTGAACCAATCATTCCATATGAGTTCTTCAGATGTGTACTACTAATGGGTTTCGAGAAGATGAATAGCACCAAGGTCGAGCTTGTAACATACTGCAAGTTACTACTAATAAAGAGAAGTCCACCTGCAAACAGAGCAACGATAACTTCAAATCAACCATTAACTAAGAGTTCAGTTATTTGGTCATTAATACTGAAAGATAATCATACTGGGTGTTCTTTGAACCTGTGTAGAGCTACTCCTGGCATCACTGCACATATAAATGACTCTGCATTGGTGTTGTACTTGAGCAAGTTAGTCTTTCCATCATGGTATTTTTGTGACAAAATCTAGATGATTACTTTACATAATCATCATGATTGCAGTGTACATACCTTGTTTGGTATTAATTCTTCGTTCACTTATCAGCTACAAAGTGTTACTCTTGCTGGCATAAAAGAGTTCAGGGAAATACATTTGAGCAGAGCGAAGACTGTTTATTCTCAAATTGGCAGTGAGAAAGAGAGAGCTGGAATCATGAAAAATTTGAAAGGTTTTAGCATAACTCAAATGAAATCACAACCAAAAACATTCAAGTACCAGAAACATGCTTACCGTTTTGATAGATTTGACATTCATGAAACAATCACCAATGTAACGAATCAGATTTTTAGAAAGAAGTACAGAAAATAAATTCAAGAGGTAAATATTTCATACACGACTACCAGTCTACCTAAATATTTCAGCTTCAGCATCACAAAGCCCTTAAACTTGATTATGCTCAGTAAAAAATGTAAACTAAAGGCAAGACTCAGTAAAAATCTTACCCAATCATGGAGTTGTTCCTCTTGATGAGTTAGTTTGTGTCTGCATTTCTTACTCCCTTTTGGTAGCCCTAGATTTCCAGATCTGCAGACCACCACAAAATGAAAACAAAACCATAACTTTACTACTGAAACTTACATTACAAACACAAAAAACAGAGAAAGTGCTAACCTCTTCTAAACTACAAAAAAAAACAAAGAGCATTGCACAGAACATTATTTGTTGACTTCCAGGATAAATTAACAGCTTCTTCAGGGAGTGATTGAGGTCAGTTAAAGTTGTGATTCTGGAAAGAAAAAACAATACCGATTGTTCCCGTCCCCTTCTTCCTTTTATCTGAGTTATCTACTTTCTTCACTACCCCAATATAAACTACAGAAACCTCTATGTGCATTCGCAAAGCTCACATCTTTACCATTCACAGCTTCACCAAATTAGAGCAGGAAACAAATCAAACCCAACAAACCTAGAAACACAGATTAAACAAATCAAAACGAACCTGATACAATAATCTTCTTGTTATCAGACACCTTCACTTCTCTAAACACATTCAATGCGGCAGAATCCTTAACAATCTGAAGTGGGTCCTTTTTAACCTGAAGCATTCCAGGAAATTGTAAACCAACTAACCTACATGCCAGAAAATGTCCAATATTGACTAAAAGGAAAACGCTAAAGAATATTTGGTTGGTCTCTGTAGAACCCCAACAATTTGTCTCTTTTCTAAAAATGTGTTTTTCATCACTATAACTTGGTAAAGCAAATTTGGACAAATCAGAGCCCGAGTTATGAGATTAACAGAGTGATTGGAAAGAAGGAGTCCAATATTGCAAATTTGAATAAACCAAGCATATATAATCATGATGCAGCAAAAAAATGAAAATATGATCGAGGACAGAAAGAATTGGAAAGAAGGAGATGGGGATTTACCTCAACTGATGGATTCCGTAATCAAGTCTGGGTTTGCTCCGATGTTGATCTCAGAAGCAACTGAAGAAGATTTGAACCCGGCTGGCAATTGGTGATTCAAGATTCCACCAAAGCCGATCGATCTGTAGGAAACATATTTGCGATTAAATCACATACCCATTATCAAAACAATGGAATAAAGCCCAATTGCATCCCATCTAAATCAAGCACAACATCTATTTCAAAACAAAAAGATCCAGACTAACCAACGATACCTCAAAACAATAAACTGACCGGTAGCAAGTTTGAGATTTTGAGCAGGAAATGTATCTCTATCTCGGTTTTGGATTTCTGTGCGAGGAGAGCGAGAGAAATTTGTTGATTCGAGTGAGAGCAAGAGCGATTTGGATTGGGTTCCCTGCGACTGGCGAGAGAGAGAGGAAAATAGATCGATTTGCATGTGACTAAACACGATGAAGGCTTCCAGAACACACCATATAACTGACGCCTTTTTTATCTCTGTATACAACTCGAGGGCAGAACTGGCATTTCGCAGGTGAACAGTTATGAACAGTGTAGGACCAACTTATGAGGAAGCAAAGTTCAATTCTCTGTGACTGATAACATGACCTTAATTAACACAATATATTACCATCCGACTTTCATGTCATAATCTTGAATGTCTGCATTATTGTTTCTACAAATAGAAGATAAACTA
>LYNE01003207.1:29952-43874 GCA_001662545.1 Rosa x damascena | reverse complement strand
TTTCTAAATTTGAAAAGCACTTTTAAGCATTTCAAAAGCAACTCTAAACAGATACAGTCTGATTCATAAATTACCATCAAGCAATTTTATTAAAAGGACAAGTCATAAAACGGGGGTTCCGGCCACCATCAATTGCTCGCAGTAAAGCACAGTAAACATATATAGGCCGGGCCAGCTTCCTTAATAATTCGAATAAATAGCGTGCACATCCAAAGCTAGACAAACTAGTTGTTAGCAAATTAATTCGAGCATGTGATCATGTATTCTCTGACATTAACCTAATTCTTTGACATTCCTTTCAAAAACCTACACTATATATGTTCATTTGAAATCGACTTCGACTTGCATTATGAAAGAAGGTGGGGGAGTCAATGTAGATAGTTGCCTCCATACCAACTCCTGTCCTGTAGAAAACGATCGAATTGTCTTGAACATTTAGATCAAGGTAATACTAGGTCCAGTGACTCCAGTCTTTTATTTCGAATCGGAGCCCATGGAAGAAGAGTTTCTGGTGCCATGTGTTAAGGGTAAAAGGGGTAAATTACCCCAACTCAAGTCAATGTAGGATATATAGTTGTAAACAAAAACAAACTGTAATTTTTAGCATTATAGTTCTCTAATACTGAAGCTTGTTTTTTGAATCAATATACGAATCTCTTTTTTTATTTTTTTATTTTTTTCTGGATTTTCATCATCTTCTTCAAGCTTTCTTATAATTCTTCCACCATGAACTGAAAGTAAATTAGGAAGATCGATAAGAGTAAATACTGACATTATCGAGTACGTGATTTGGACGAAAGAGAAAAACGAAACCAAGACAAAACAAATGGTTCACCGCATCTTATGGAGAAAGGAATGTGATTCTGACTTCTGTCTCAGCTAGCTATGCCCTAGTTAATTAAACCAAAGCATGCCCTATATGGAAGCAGAACGCACTAATAAGAAAAGGACAGTAATCAAAGTATATAGCGATTTTGCCAGAACACTACATCATTAATTTGCTACAACTTGGTACCTAAATCAACTCTGATAAATTGACAACTCAACAGAAATTTGTATACCATTTTTTTTAGTTTAAGCAGTTGTTTGAAAAACAATACGGTGTAAAAGATAAAATACGCAAGTATTATTCTACTAAAATGTAACACGTATGTATTACTAATTCAGCTAGCAACAAACATTAGTGTTCAAAATTATTGTTTCACGGTTCAATGAACACATTTTTTAAGATAAAATTACACAAGTAACAACATTTAAGTAGAATTATATATATTATGTCAATATTGCACATCAGATGCACCAACTCGCTCACATAATAATTTAAGAAATGATGCGGCAGTTTTCATTTCTAAATTCATGCTTTTGTTAATTGGATTTTGTTGGAGCAACGTACTTCCGTTTCTCCATAACGTAATTAATCAATAAACAACGAGTACTTCCAGTCTCTTCACTCTCAGGCAATCCGATTATCTGATTACATATGTAGTGTGTACTTTTCCAAAATTACAAGACTCACAGATCTCATCGATCCCATACAAAAAATTACTAAGTAGATTAGGCTGTTCCAGTAATGCCTGCAGATTGGAATCGTTGGTTTGTGAAACAGCGGGTGGAGTTTTTGGGGAGGCAATGGAACTTCGTGCACATGGCCATTCTGGTTGTCCTTGCCTATTTGCACTTCCTTGCTCTTTTGGCGCCATTAAATTTTGACTGTACTGTGTTTTGGTTGTCTATGGCACTCTATTTTGTCTCAGGCGTTGGTGTAATTAACCCTATCTTTCCATAGGAATCTTTCCCACAGAAGTTTTAAGGTTCCCAAATGGCTTGAGTACTTCTTTGCCTATTGTGGGGTTCTATCATTTCAGGTCTGTGATTACAAGGAGGAGATTAACTTTATGGAATTTTAGAAATGAGTCTGATATTTCTGGTTTGCAGAGAAGTCCACTAGAATAGGTGAGCATGCACAGAGCTCATCACCAATTTACCGACACAGTGAAAGCCCTCAACCCAGATAGAGGATTCTGATATATGTAGTCTATGTTGGTTGGACACTCAATCATAATGCTACGTTTGGAAGTGTATGAATTATACTCTCTCCCTCTGTCACTCACACCCAGCTACCAGGTTATGGATATCGGAGCCTCTACTGATCTTTTTAGTGTTGATATCTAAAATAATGTCGTTTTGGGCTGGGGTTAAGCTAGGGCTAGCAATTTAGTTTAAGGTTCTCTGCAATAACCGCAAAATCAACACGAAAAAGATCAATAGCTAGCTAGAACTCCTCAAACTTAAGTACATACCTGATTTAGTTGATCTTTCACTGGCCAGCTTATTAAGAACTTTAGCGGGATGAAGGACCACTAAGAATATTGGAGATTGAGAAGACAACCGTACTACTTGTTTCTTCATTATACGTACCATCTTCGTAATATCGCTCTCAGAGTTCTACTGTATATTGCCGGAGGAATGCCCTTTTTGGTTTGGGGAACGGTAAAGATGCTTCTCGTTGAATATGTGTTTCAGTATAAATCTTTGTTACTGAACAAGACTGAATTAACATCAATTAATTTCTTAAATTGTCTAATTCTTTGTTTTTTTCCCTTGTTCTTCCTTGTTAGGGTGTGAGAACAGTAGCTTTTCAACATGATATTTCTGGATCGAATAAATTCGATTTACCACTCTTGGGGACCCCAAGTAGGGATACTGGTGATTTGTCCAGAAACAATTGGTATATATCTTAGCTACTATGCACTCTAGCTAGTAAATATTATGGGTGGAAAAGGTTTTCTGATTTTATTGAACATGCAATGATCTTGAACCTTATTTGTTTGATTACGTTGTTTGCATTGCTGGTACCTGGAGAGGGTTGGCAAAATAACCACCATGCTTTTGAGCACTCGGCTAGGGTTGGCTTGGAATGGTGGCAAATTGATGTTACCTGGAATGTCATAATTAAGACTACTTGGAGTTGGTGGTTTGCAACTGATGAAACGAAGGGCTTTAATTAACCAACAAGATGATCCGCAAGGAAAAGTAGCCAGCTTTAAATTACATAAGTTCACAAGTAAAAGCTTTAGAGAAACGAAATAATGGATCAGGAGATTGACTTTTGAACATAATTTAGTTATACGAATGTGAAACTACTCTACAGATCCAATTCGGATCAACTTTGAATCATATTGGATTGGAATAGGTTAATTTCAACTTATGAAATTCACTTATTAAATATTGACCTAAATACAAATTCTTCATATTGTACTGACTGATCGAACAAGAGCCTACGCACACTCCTAATGCCAGATAGATCTGATGTATTATCTAGAGTAATATTTCAGAAAGATAAAGCTCTTTTTTCTTTCCCTTTTATTGCGGTTTTTCTTGAATCACTGCATGAGAGTGGTTTAACTTGTGTCGTAACTTTTTTGGACCTAGCTGCCTCTGCGCTAGGGTTACTTTCTAGGTTTTAGAAAGCAAACTACGATCGGCCATGGATATGGAGATCTTGAGTTGGAATTGCAGAGGGATCTGCAACGACACCACAACTAGGGCACTGAAAGATTTGATCTCTCAGAATTGTCCCCAGACCGTTTTTTTGTGCGAAACAAAAATAAGTAGGAAGGAGGACTTTGAACGACTGCACAGGGCTTTAAGGTTCGTGCATGCTGAGGCCGTGTTGAGCGAAGGTCAATCTGGAGGACTCGGCCTCTTCTGGAATGATGATATACAGCTCAGGCTGGGGACGACTTCTGCTCATCACATGGATGCAGTAGTGGTTCGTGATTCGGGGTCTCCATCTTGGAGGCTTACTGGATTTTATGGGTATTCCAGAACGGTAGAGCGGGACCGCTCTTGGAGGCTGCTTCGAGATCTCTCAGACTTGGATTCCCTCCCTTGGGTGGTCATCGGAGATTTTAACGAGATATTAAACAATGGTGAAAAATTTGATGGTCTGATTAGAGCTGAACGGCAAATGAGAGGGTTTCGAGAGGCTTTGGGTTATGGAGACCTTCTGGATTTAGGTTTTCATGGTACGAAATCGACGTGGTGGAATTCTGAGACCAAATTATGTCTTGATCGTGCTGTTTGTACTCCTGCATGGATTGACATTTTTGGATATTCCAAAGTCAGTCACCTTCCTCCAAGCGATTATGATCATATTCCTACACTGCTACGTGCAAGCACCGTTCCTATCCCAAAACAAACAAGATCCCACAGATTCAAATTTGAAGCCTTTTGGCTTCAACACCCGGACTGTGATCCTTTGGTGAAAGAAACTTAATTGGCAGACTGATGTGGCTGGGGTTCCAATGTATGTTGTTACGAAGAAGATTGCACACACTAGAATGGCTTTGGATAAATGCCAGAAGAACACATATAGGGTGCGACAGCAAACAATGTTGGGGGTTAGAGATAGACTTGAGGAGCTCACGGATGTACCTATTAACGAGGCAGTACAAGCTTAAAAGCACTCGTTAATGTGTTGTCTGCAAACTTTGCTTTCTCAAGAAGAAAGCTTCTGGAAACAAAGATCAAAGGTCCAATGGCTTAAAGAGGGGGACCGTAATACCGGTTTCTTTCACCGCAAGGCATCAAACAGGAAGAGGAAGAATCTAATCCAAGGCCTGTATGATGACAATGGCAATTGGTTTGAAGATGATGCTGATATTGAGAGAATAGTTTCATCCTATTTTGCTAACATGTTTCAAGCTTCAGAGTTGGATTTTAAGGCTATGGAAACAACTATTGAGGCTATACAACCTTGTGTGTCTGAAGAGATGAACCATCACTTGGGTTTGCCATATTCAGGAGATGAGATAAAAAAAATGCCTTCTTCCAGATGTATCCTACCAAATCACAAGGACTGGATGGGATGCCTCCCTTATTCTTTCAACATTATTAGGAGACAATTGGTGAGGAGATCGATCATTGCTGTTGTTCAGTCTTTTCTCCATACGGGTCAATTTTTAAAGGAAATTAATTTTACTCATATCTGCCTCATTCCAAAGGTGGCTAATCCAGAAAAGATGTCTGATCTTAGATCTATTGCTTTGTGCAATGTAATTTACAAGTTGTGTTCAAAGGCTATTGCCAATAGATTGAAGATTATTTTGCCTTATGTGATTTCACCATTTCAGAGCGCCTTTGTACCAGGGCGTCTAATTACTGATAATATTCTGGTTACAAATGAAATGGCTCATTTTGTGCACAACAAGAGGGATGGGTCTGAAGGTTTCATGGCGTTGAAATTGGATCTTAGCAAGGCTTATGATCGTATGGAGTGGCTGTTTCTTAGGAAGGTCATGGAGCGATTTGGTTTTGCTCAGAGATGGATTGAAATGGTCATGCTCTGTGTTACTACAGTTAGGTACTCTTTTCTTATCCGTGGGAAACCTAGAGGCTATGTGAGTCCCTCCAGGGGTTTGAGACAAGGAGATCCCCTTTCTCCTTATCTTTTTCTAATTGGAGCAGAGGGTTTCTCCGCATTGCTGCAAAAGAAGGTTCTCTCCCTGGAATTGAGTTATGTGAAGCAGCGCCATCTATAAATCACTTATTGTTTGCTGAAGATAGTATATTGTATGCTAATGCCGGTCTAGAAGACTGTTATCATATCCAGGATGTAATTAAGACATATGGGAGAGCTTCAGGATAGTTGGTGAATTTTTGTAAAAGCTCGGTTGTGTTCAGCAAAAATGTATCGGAGTACATGCAAGAGGAGATTGCTTGCCTTTTAGGTGTGGAGGTGGTGGAGTCACATGAGAAGTATTTAGGGCTGCCCACTTATGTAGGCCGAAAGAAGTCTGCAACTTTTCAATATGTCAAGGACAAGTTGGCCAAGAAATTGGACAATTGGCAGGGTAAATTGTTGAGTGGTGCTGGCAAAGATATTTTGATAAGGGTGGTAGCTCAGGCGTTACCTACCTATGCAATGAGTGTTTTTCAGCTCACAAAAGGTTTTTGTGAGGATCTAGAGCAAACGTGCAAGGTTTTGGTGGGGGAGCACATTAGATAAGAAGAAGTTCCATTGGAAATCTTAGGATGCCTTGTGTAATCCAAAGGAGAAAGGTGGGTTGGGATTTCGAAGTCTTGTTGAATTTAATTCAGTGATGTTGGCAAAACAGGCTTGGAGGATTATCACTAACCCTACTTCATTGATTGCTCGTATCTATAGAGCAAAATACTTCCCTGCAGGTTCTTTTTGGATTGCAGAGCCCCATACTTCGCCTTCTTATTCATGGAGAAGTATTCTTTCGACAAGAGATTTGATTGTACAAGGCTCGTATTGGCAAATAGGAACTGGAATGCAGGTCAGAGTGTAGGTGGATCCATGGATCCCAGGCATTCCAAATTGCACTCCAGTTGTTCCTGTTCCTGTGGTAAACATATCTCTCACGGTTAGTGCTTTAATTACTGATTATTCCACGTGGAATGAAGATAAAATTCGGGACTTATTTTCTATTGAGGAGGCGGAGGCCATTCTAAGGATTCCTTTAAGCTCTAGAATGGTTAATGACCTGTGTGTCTGGAGGATGGAAAGGAATGGGAGCTTTTCTGTTAAAACGGCCTATAGACATTCTTTGTAAATTCTTCTTCTAGAACACCTAGTACTCTCAATGTGTCGGGTGTTTTTTGGAAGAATGTCTGGAAGGGGGTAATTCCTAATACTGCCAAGTTGCATATGTGGAGGGTGTGCAATGATATTCTTCCTTCCTTGGAACGATTGGCTTCAAAACATGTGGTCTTGGATTCTCAACTTTGTGTCCTATGCACTGTTGAAATTGAGTCTACATTGCATTTGTGCCGCCATTGCTCTTATACTAAAAGGGTGCTTCAAACTAATAGTAAGGTGCATCAAGTGGCTTTGGCAGCACAAACTGATGGTTTGGATATGATTGGATGGTTGAGTCATTGTGCTAACCATTTGCAGAGAAGTGGCTTTGAGGATCTCATGTATATGTTGTAGAGTGTTTGGAAAGAAAGAAACCTTAGAATTTGGGAGCAGAAATACTCTCATGCAAGTGATGTTGCGTTACGTGCAACTACGAGGCTAGCAGAGTTTCGGCTTCACAATGGGAAGGATGGGGTTACTGGACAATGCTCTAGGGTGGTAAAATGGAGCCAACCCCCCAATAGGGATGCTCAAAGTTAATCTTGATGGCTCCTTCCTCGCTGCATCAAGAAAGGGAGGGCTAGGTTTTGTGATTCGTGACTCTAATCAAGTCTACATTTCCAAAATAAAACAAATTACCAAATTGAATGAATTTTTAATATATATTAAAATGCTGATTTCAGGCCTAAACAACCTCGATTGCCTAGAAAAGCTATAAGTTGGGGCAAAGCGTTGTCTTTGACTTGTCTGACCGTTCCTCTATTAATCTTTTATAAAGGTATTATAATAGTTAATCAGCAGTCAGAACCCAAACTTGCACTATGCTAACTTTCCAATTCTTGCACTGATCTATTTGTTCTTCAATCAACTCTACCATTCAGCTGATTATAAATCAAGCTCTTCCTTGTAGTTGAATGCATCATCAAATCAACACCTAAATTGGATTTATTTTCTTTTCAATTTTGTGACTCAACACCTAAATTTGTTAGGTTTATACTAGACACACCATATTTAATTTTTGCCATGTGAAAATATATTAATGCTTGCATACCTTTTGGTTAAGTTGATTTCAAGTTATTTAATTATGCCACGTGGTAGTGTGGCAGGGCCAGAATTTAATCTCAAAATGGGCACTCGGATGTTTTTAGAAAAACAATTTCAAAACTTAAACTATGAGTAGCGCTTTAGAGCTAACTGGCTTTTAGACTAACTTTTCGATCACATATCGGCATCTCCATCGTTCAGTTTTTAGGTCCTTATGAGTAGATAATTTCTGCAATTTTCAGTCAAATTTATTATCGTTCGGATATTCACAAGCATGATATTCTTAGTATGAACATGAACGGTTCATGTTAAACACATTCGATTCATCTATTGATTTGATTTAGTTCAGTACTCAAATGATCATCAATTTGGTTGAAAATTTGCATAAGTGATCTACTCATAGGGAAAAAAATTCCATAAGTTATACTATGAGTAGCACTCTAGAGCTAACCGGCTTTTATATCAACTTTTCGATCACATATCGACATCTCCACCATTCAGTTTTTAGGTCCCTATGAGTAGATCATTTATGCAAATTTTTAGCCAAATTGATGATCGTTTAGGTATTCATAATCATGATTTACTAATTATGAACACGAACGGTTCATCCTGAACATATTCGGTTCTTCCATTGATTTGATTGAGTTCGGTACCCGAACGATCCTTTATTTGGCTGAAAATTTGCATAAATAATATTCTTATATGGACCAAACTGAACGGTGGAGATGCTGATATAATGACTGAAAAGTTGGTCTAAAAGCTTGTTAGCTTCTTAAAAGGTAACCGGTTAGCTTTAGAACGCTCCTTCTTAAACTATATATCAAAGCTTTAATATAAAAATAAGTTATTAGAATAAGATTTTTTTTAAACTAGTTGGTGAGCTGTGACTTATTGGTTAACTAGCCTAACTAACATCGTGGAGGTCATGAGTTTAAATCTCACTAACATCAGGGATGGAGTGGGGAAAAAACTGTCATCCAAATTTATTTTTTTTAAAGATTTTTTTAAACTACATATATTATTAATCATATATTTTTTAGAATAAGGTCCCGGCTAATTCTTCCCAAACCCTAGCAACACCGATTAGAATAAGGTCTAGCCTAATCTTTCCCGCCAAATTCTGCGTTAGAGGGTAAAGTAGTCATTTTCAATTTAGTATAAACGGGATCTTTTCAATTTTCGGGTTAGGGTTTTTAGTCGGAAAATAATTCACTTGGAAAGGGAAGCTTGAAAAACCCTTCATCTCACCTCTTTCGAACAAGCAAATATGCATCGTTTTCTTACCAAGAGCCATCACAGCCAAACTTCCTCTTGCGGTAGCAGTTTCCCACTCCGATCACAATCAAACTTCCTCCAGCGGCAACACTGTTTACCATTCTACTCCTGTTGTTGTGGAAGTTTTCGCACCGGCTTGTCCTTGTTTCAGAGATCATGACCAGTGTTGGTTTATGTTCCACTACTTGAACAGCTAGTGCTCTCTGGCGGCCATGATCCTCCTACTCTCTTTGTCTCGTTGGACAGTGATTCCCATTTCATCAGAATTTAATTTAATGAATCTGAATATGAGAAATTTGATCTGGAAGGTGTAGCAGAAAGTTTCGATTGGAGTTGGTTTTGACACGAGATGAAGTCTGTTGATACTTTGGCGCTGATTTTTTCGGAGTTTATTTTCTTCTTCCGAGAGGTGTTGGCAGATCAAACAATAATACCGGCGTTGTTGGGATGCGTATCTCTATGTGTACATTGCTATATTAGCTATTAGTTGTGTTTCCTTCATGTTAGATGGTTGGCATTGACTATCAGTCCCTGGAAGGGCATAACTATGCGCAGTGTCTTTGAACCTCGCATTGCTTCAATGGTTAACAATTTTGAAGGTTGGAAGCCAACCAAGATTTGCATCAAGACTGGTGTCTTCATGGACTGTGACAGTTTTCAAGAAAGTACTCATTCGGTATTAGGGCTGTTGAGTCATCTGCTTCTGCAATTGATAAGTAAAACATCATTTTTGTGTTGTAGGTCTTTACATTGAGTAGTATCTTGGCTGAAAATTTGCATAAATAATATATTCATAAGGATCTAAAAATTGAATGGTAGAGATGTCGATATAATGACCAAAAAAGTTGGTCTAAAAGCCGGTTAGCTTCTTAAAAGGTAATTAGTTAGCTTTATAACGTTCCTTCTTAAACTATATACCAAAGCTTTAATAGAAAAAATAAGTTATTAGAATAATTTTTTTAAAATTAGTCGGTGAGTCATGGCTTATTGGTTAGCTAGCCTAACTAACACTGTGGAAGTCATAAGTTCAAATCTCACTGACATCAGGGGTGGGGTCGGGTGGGGTGGGGAAAAACTATCATCCAGAATTATAAAAAAAATAAAAGAAGAAGAAGACGAAGATTTTTTTAAACTACACACACACACACACACATATATATTATTAATTAAATATTTTTAGAATAAGATCGCAGCTCCCAAACCCTAGCAACACCTATTAGAATAAGGTCCCACCAAATTTTGCAGTAGAGGGTAAAGTAGTCATTTTTGATTTAGTATAAACGGAATATTTTCAATTTTTGGGTTAGGGTTTTTAGTCAGAAAAAGGGATTCAGTCATAAAGGGAAGCTTGAAAACCCTTCATCTCACCTTGTTTGAATTAGGAAATATGCATCATTTACTTACCAAGAGCCATCAAGGCAAAACTACCTTCAGCGGCAGCACTGTTCACCGTTCTGCTCCCGTTGTTGGCCAAAGTTCACACCGACTTGTCTATGTTTCAGAGATCAGAACCATTGTTGGTTGATGTCCCACTTGAATCGTCACTCTCTTTGCCTCGTAGGCTGTGATTCGCATTTCATCAGAATATGAGAAACTATTTGATGTCCCACTCGCACCGCTGACGCTTTTTGCCTTATCAGACGATGATTCCCATTTCATCATAATTAAATTTGATGAATTTGAATTTGAGAAATCTGATCCAGAGGGTGTAGCAGAAAGTTTCAATTGGAGTTGGTTCTGGCAAGAGGTGAAGTCTGATGATACTTTGGCAATGATTTTTCCAGAGTTTATTTTCTTCTTCCGAGAGGTGTTGGCAGATCAAACAGTGAATGTCAGCGTTACTGAGGATGTGTATCTCTATGTGTACACTACTAATCTATTGTGAACAAACGGTTTTTTGATGCTCTGTGTTCATTAGGTAAAGAAAGTGAATGATTGTGCAACATATTGTGATCACAAATTGCTAATCAATGTTGTTTGAAGTTCTCTCTCTCTCTCTCTCTCTCTACTCGTTGGTAGTACCAACCCTCCAACCTTGTTATTAACCGATCTATCTATATTTGTTTGCTCAAGCTTTAGCCTATTTGATATATTACTCAATTTTCCACTGGTTTTTAAATTGTCAATGATTAGTTGAGTTCTTGTTTATGCCTAATCAAATATTTCACACTGTATGTATTTATTTAAAGATGATTGCAAGTTGAGTGCCTTGATTTAAGTAGGTGATAGGAGCATAATTATGCAATACTAATAACGTTAATCTCTATACTTTCTTTGTTAGTTTAGTATATTTTCTCGTTCTTTACGTTGTTTATTTGTTTTATAGGTATCTTGGAGAAAAGAAGAAGAAAAGAAGTAAAAGAGGGATTGAAAGGCAAAATCGGCAAATCTGCTTGTGCAGATCAGTCAACTTCCACAGATCACTGAGACCAGCTCACAACGATCCAGAGGATTTTATTTATATTGATGGAAAGCCTTGGATGTCTAGTTTCCAGATATTTTTACGGCTCATCAATATCATTTATCTAGAAGAAGTTATGCCCGATTTAATACAAGAAGGTCAGGCTGCACGTGAATCTAAGGTTAGACGGGAATTTATGTTTCGAGGCCCAAATCACACCAAGAAGCCCGAGGACGAGTTTGTGCTTCATATTCAGACTTATGATGGACAAATGGCATGATGTGAATGGTTACAATGAGTCATCAAGTTCAAATGCCAATAGGAAAATTCCACCTAAGCACGTGAACCCTAATTCTTTTAGGTTTTGGATTTCCTACACAACAAGAAAGATGAAGGCAACCTCTAAGCATATAGAAGGAGATCAATCTGTAGCGGCTCTCTCTCTCTCTCTCTCTCTCTCTCTCTCTCTCTCTCTCTCTACCTCCCCTTCTTTAGTTAGTTTTGTTTCTTCTATGTTTAACTAGTTTTTATTAGTTAGGGGGCTACTTGAAGCCCCTAGACATGAACTACAAGATGATTTGACTTTTGATTTTATTTTCTTTTAATCCAAGATGAGACTTTTGTTTACTACTTTTTCATTGATGAATGCTTGCTTGTATGCTTTGAGTGCACGCTTAGTATGCATGTTAGGATTCTACCGCTTTGATTGTTTGATGCATGTGTCAATAGTTGGACTCCTCAAACATTCTAGAAAAGCAATTGTTAGTTTTCACTATCAAGTAAACTAAGTCCTAGGTTTAGCAAGGCGCTAAGTTTATTGTGATGCCTAGTGATGTCTCAAACTCTTTTAAACCTTAATGATCTCTGCATGTTTAATCTAATAAGCATACCTTAGGTTGTGTTTAAGCGTACCGAGCCAACCTGAGCATCTTCATCTAGATTAATTGAATTAGGATTGAACAAATTATCTTGTGTGTGATTGTCCGAGGTGGATGCATCTTCCCTAACTATCTTCATCATATTGTTTTCAAACCATCTTAAACTAGTTTTTGTTATTTTCAGCTTATGTTCTCTATATTTTCGTATTTGTTTAATATAGTAAATCAGTTCCAAAAATCGCCAAATTAGGGTTTAGGACACCCTGTGTGTCTAGTACGTTACTGTAAATTTTCATATTTTTCTGAATAGTTTAGGTTAATTTTTAATTAGATTTTCAACTGCTGTTCGTTAGGAAGAGTGGTCATTTTTGTGACATTGTTTGCAGTAGTTAGAACTTTAGTCTTATGCGGGAAAGACCCTTGTTTACCCATGCTACAATTGAAAATCTTAAGTGTGAATAAGGAAAATCAATAGCTTATAAATTTAGCTATCAGTAGGCAATATGCCAAAGGAATTTGGATAAAGGACAGCTTGATTTTAAAGACGGATGAGTTAAATTTTAACTTTATACTCTCTGATCGATGTTTTAGAAAGCTGTAAGCCTGTAACTATATCTTTTTTTAAAGGATATTGGAGGGAAGTTTTGTGATGTCACCAATCTTGGGCGATGTTTGTATAATATGCAGTCTAGAACAAAGCATGACCATGGACAGAACAGTTGGCCTTTTTTATGTGTGCCCAAGGCCTTGAACAATTGCATAGTAGCCTGAAAAATTGTTAGATTCAATTCTGATGTCATTTCATCTTGCTATACCATGTGGGTTAGTTGGTACTCCAAACTTAGCTCAAGTCTTTAAGATAGTGGTCTCAGAAGGTTTATCCGTTTATGTGTGTGTCGTTATGGACTCGCCTTTGTACGCTTGGGTAAGAACTACTGGAATTATATATATAAGCAGATATGTCTCATAGTTAGTCTCAAAGACTCTAGGGCATCACCAAACAATAAAAGGATTATGAAAAAGTACGGGAAAATTGGACCTTTTGCTTATTCCATAGTTGTTCTTAATGTCTGATCTTGTAATTAATCTTGAAAAAACTGAAACTTTCTAAGTAACTTTTACAATCTTCCACAATATATCCGACCAATAGTAGAGTAGTCATCTTCTTCATTATTGAGGATATATCCAATTGTGGCACGGTCCTAATTGCACAAAGATTGGGTGTATATTTGTCTAATTAATCATATTTGGAAAATAATTACAAGAGATAAATTGCTGGACCAAGTAATCTGAGCTTATAAATATGAGGCTATAAGCATTAGTCAGAATCTGTGCAAGTGGTATCAGATTCAGTGTTGAGCTATCAAATTAACATAGAAGAAAAGGGACTCGACTCGCCTTAACTAATCTTGATTAGGTTAGTTGTACCTAATTTTTCCTTAGTACTTCTGGTCATTCTTAAATAAACGAGTCGGTGTGAGTTTTTTGCAAACTTATATAAGTTATATGTTGTTTTAAAGTTAAAAGCTCAAGATTTTCCCATGTAAAAGTCTTTAAAGTATTCTTGTTTGTTTGGTATCTTAAGTTTCACAAATAACAACGCTGTGTAAGAAAAAACCCTAGCCGGCTGCTGGGGTGAGAGAAGAGCAGTCTTCTGCCTAGGCTTTTGCGAGTTTTTTCTCGTCCGGTGGCGCTCTAGCGTCAGCGTTGGCTCTGC
>LYNE01003206.1:29923-43876 GCA_001662545.1 Rosa x damascena | reverse complement strand
AAATAATAATAATAATAAAAAAAGAACCAATGATTTCAAGTAGGAAAAAAGAAAAGAAAAAGAAAAATAGACTAATAGTTGAAGGTCCTTATGAATAGTGTTGAGACTTGGGACCTCCAGACTGCAGCTGTTATTAAGTAAGTGCATTTCTCAAAACTAGGGAGCTTTTGCTCATGGGAAATCAATTCATGATAATATTCTCATTGCTCATGAATTATTTTCTTGGGCAAATTTCATTTTACGTCCCTGACCTTCAGACTCTAAATCAATTGTGCGGTTGTGCCCTTACACTTTTAATTTCATCACGGGTGCCCCTGTATTTACCAATTTCAATCAATCTTGTCAAATCCTTAGCTTTTTTTGCCAACTATTGTGTAATATATTTTGAAATTCTCATCACTTGAGCTATAATTTTGCATTCCACATTAGTGAATCGTCATCTTACAAGGAATCCCAATAGAACCACATTTTCAATTTACAAAATAATTGACGAAAAACCTAATAATTGGACAAGATTAATTAAAATGGAGAGCACAGGGATACATGTGATGAAACTAGAAGTGCAGGGGCACAACTAATTTAAGGTATAAGGTTAAATGAAATTAAACCTTCTTCTTTTAATAGGAAAAAAGAAAGCTTAGTTGTATGGCTATAAAATTAAACCTTGATCGAAAAAGCTTATGATTTTTTATACTGGGACTATCTTATTACTTGTTTAAAAGGTTTTGGTTTCATAATAACTGGATTAATCTTGTCAAGAATTGCTTGAGTACTGTTTCTTTTTCTATTATTCTTAATGGATTCCCTCATGGTTGTTTTAAACCTAATAGAGGAATAAGACAGAGAGACTCTCCTTCCCCTTAGGTTGTTCAACTTAGCAATGGAGCCTTTAATTAGATACTTAAATTACCTTACTACTAAATCCAAATCTCATGTTGGTATTCTACATGTTTTCAAGGTTTCTAATCTAATGTTTGGTGATGATTGCTTAATCTTTACTAAAGCTACTCACTCTGCAACAACAAAAAAACATTCATAACACTCTAAATCTCTTCTCTAAGGCTTCAGGTCAACAAATTAAGTATCATAAATCTACTATCTATTTC
Source organism: Rosa x damascena (assembly GCA_001662545.1). Classification (NCBI taxonomy): domain Eukaryota; kingdom Viridiplantae; phylum Streptophyta; class Magnoliopsida; order Rosales; family Rosaceae; genus Rosa; species Rosa x damascena. The sequence continues at coordinate 42,770 of LYNE01003206.1, read as the reverse complement.
TCTACTAATATTCATTCTTCTTCAAAAAAAAAGACATTGCTTGCTATCTTGGCATTCAACATAAAACTTCAATTCGTAAGTATTTAGGGGTTCATAACACTGTTTGTTAGAAAGATCCTCTTAACATGAATGATATTATTGTTAAAATGCAGAAAAAGCTTGCAGGGTGGAAATCTAGTACTCTTTGCAGAGGTGGTAAGCTTACCTTAATTAAGGGTAACCTTTTTGGGATATCAAACTATATTCTTTCTTGTTTTAAGTGCTCTAAACGGCTTACTGATAGACTGAATAAAGAATGCATTTTTTTTATCCGAGGTAATGCCCATCTAAATATTGCTTGGACACGAACTTGTTTTTCTAAATCTAAGGGAGGTTTAGGAATTCGACCTCCTGAAGACTTTAATAAAGCAGCCTTAGCTATATTAGGATGGAAGATTTTGACCCAACCTAATAACTGGTGGGTTCAATTAGTAACAAAAAAATATCTGAAATATAGTCACTTCTTGACTACTCTGAAGAATTAAGGCTTCACATTATATGGCTTGGAAAGGTATTCTAGATGCTAGAGACCTTCTTTATGAAGGAATGAGATGGACAATTGGTGATGGTAAGTCCATTTTGTTTTGGTCTTTTAACTGGGTTTTGTCTTTTCCTTTATTTTTACTGATTCCAGAACAACAAAGACATAATGTGGACTAGACACTTACAGTCTCTCATTTTATACAAAATATGACTCGGAATAGATAAGCTCTCCAAACTATTCTTCCTAAGAACATTGTTGAAAAGATAGCAGCTATTCCTTTGTCTATTTATCCTACTAATAATGAGTTTATTTAGGGTCCTTCAGGCTCAAGTAAGTTTACAATCAAGAGTGCCTCTTGGCTTCAATCTCAATATGCTCCTACTCACTCTAATTCATCTCTGTTAAATAAGATGTGGATATTAAATGCGTCTCCAAAGGTTTAAATTTTGCTTGGATCTTAATCAGAAATCGATTGAGAACAAGAGATAAGATTTCCAACTTCAATCCTAATATTTCTCCCTTATGACCTTTATGTTCTAATGCTTCAGGACCTTTTTGTTCTAATGCTTCAGAATCCACTGATCATCTTTTTATGCAGTGTCATTTTGCTAGCCAAGTTTGGTATGCTTCTCAATTACCTAATCCCCTTCAATGGAATAATTCTTTTAGTTCTTAGCTTAATCATTTTAGTTTATCAGATCAGAACTCTAATGCTTTTGCTTAAGCTTTTTTAATTGCTTGGTCTATTTGGCATTCCAGAAATAAGCTACTCTTTTAGCAAGTAGTTCTTTCCTCTAATAAAGTTTTTTTTTAACGCAAGACGACCGACTATATTAATGAAACCAAGAGAATTACATTAGGTACAGAGGAGTTCCTCCAGTATTGTGGGAACAGATCCACACCACGAGAGAGCCAAACTTGTGCATAGAGCACACTTGGCCAGCTTATGAGCTAAAACATTAGCTTCCCTACCTACATGAATAAAGCTGCAATTCTGAAAGATAAAAAGAGCATGAGAGATATCGTCTGCCAACCTACCAAACTCCGAAGTATCTTCCCCATCAGCTTGAATGGCATTAACTAGCTGAAGACAGTCGGTTTCAAACACAACCGGAGCCAAACTAAACTGCTCCACCAAACGACAGGCAAGCCGCCCAGCAAAAGCTTCAACCAAAGCAGCGGAGAGAGCTACACCTATCCTAGCACAAGCCCCAGCAACAGTCCGGCCCTCAGCATCCCCGACCACTACCCCTATACCACCCCTGTGAGCAACTGCATCATAAGCGCCATCCATATTCACTTTAAGCCAACCTGCTGGAGGAGGAGTCCACGGTCTAGAACGACGCCCTGCCCTCAGAGCTTTAACAGGGAAAGATGATTTCATCAACTGAACAAGATTCATAGCTTGAAAGTACACCTGAGAGATGGAATGAAAATTATTGTTCCATACTCTCTTATTCCTCTCTTTCCACACTGACCAAAGTAGGATCAATAGAAGAGAAAAGTTCTCACAAGAAAGGGAAGAATTACATGCCTGCAGCCAAAGCAATAGTGAAACAAAGGACATTATCGAGAGTACCCCTTGCAACGAGGATACCATCATGAACAAATCCCGTACAAAAGGACATTCCGCCATAATATGCGAGATAGACTCATCTTCCTCATTACAGAAATAGCAACCACCCACCAAAGGCACTCTCTTACCACGAAGCTGAGATAAGGTAGGTAAAATGGATTGACAAACCTTCCATGCATGCACTTTGACCTTGCCAGGTACCTTTGCAGACCAAACACACTTCCAAAAGTTAGAAGGTTCAGATGAACTAGAGGCCTCCACCAAAGCAAAATGTAGTGTGCCAAAAGCCAAATGATATGCACTTTTAGTCGTAAATCGACCTTTAGGATCATAATGCCAGATAACTCGATCAACCACCCTATGGTTACTTAAAGGCAAAGAAAGAATTAACAAGGCATCTTTAGGATTGAAAATAGTCAGCACCAAATCGCTGTCCCACTCCCCATTCCTAATCTACTCACTAACCTGAGAGTGAGGTACATCCTGTAACCGTAAAGGCCTAAAAAGGTGAGGCCGTGGGATCCATGGATCCTCCTAGATTTGAACAGAAGAACCATCCCCTATCTGCCACCGTATACCCTTCCTTATAACCTTAATAGCACCAAAAATCCCACGCCAACAAGCAGAAGGAGAACGTGGGCTCAGAGCCTGTAAAAAAGAAGTATTAGGAGTATCGTGCTTTGTACAAACGACTCATTAGAGAATTTGGATTCTTTATTATGCGCCTGCCTTGCTTAGCCAGTAATGCCAGATTGTGTACAAATCTCGAAAACCCATTTCACCTTCACCTTTAGGCAAGCAAAGCTTCTCCCAAGACAACCAATGAATTTTCCGATTATCATCCTTACTACCCCACCAAAATCTAGCACACATTTGATGCAAAGAATCACAGAAATCTTTAGGAAGCATGAAACAACTCATGGAGTAGGATGGGAGAGACTGCGCCACCACCCTAGTCAATAAATCCTTTCCAGCTCCACTAAGGAGCTTACCTTGCCAACCAACGAGTTTCTTACTCAGTCGCTCTTTGATATAGGCAAAAGACTACGTCTTCTGTCTACCCAAATAAGTCGGTAGCCCTAAGTACTTCTCGTGCTTTCCTTCTATCATTACACGAACAAAGCTGCAATAGCCAGTTTATCATCCTCAGGGACTTTCTTACTAAGAACAATGCTGCTCTTAGCAAAATTAATTTGTTGACCCGACGCCAATGCATAATCCTCTAACACCTCTTTTATGTGATTACAATCAGCAGAGTTTGCTTTACCAAAAAGCAGACTATCATCAGCTAAAAGTAAGTGATGAATGGCCGGAGCCCCTTCACAAACTTTAATACCAGACAAGGCTCCCACAGACGGCTTACTGTCCAAAAGAGCTGAGAACACTTCCATACATAACATAAATAAGTATGGAGAGAGAGGATCCCCCTGTCGTAGACCCCTAGAGGGAACGAGATATCCCCGAGGTTGACCATTAATCAGAAAAGCATATCGGACTGTAGTAACACACTGCATGATAATCCCAACCCAGGATTCATCAAATCCTAGTCTCAGTAAAACCGCTTCTAGAAACGTCCATTCCATCCGGTCGTACGCTTTGCTCATATCAAGCTTCAAAGAAAACACTCCCTCAGTACTGGAATAACAGTTGTGGATATAATGAGATACCTCATTGGCTATCAGAGTATTATTTGTGATCAATCTTCCCGGTATGAAAGCACTCTGAAAAGGAGAGATGATAACATCCAAAATTTTCTTCAATCTGTTTGCTATAACCTTAGAACAAATCTTATAAATAACATTACAGAGAGCAATTGGACGTAAGTCAACAACAGACACATGATTCTTCACCTTTGGAATCAAGCAAATATGAGTGAAATTAATTTCACCTAACTGACCTGAAGTAAGGAAACTCTGAACTGCAAATACAACATCACTCCCCACAACATCCCAATATTTCTAAAAAAACAACAGCAGCATACCATCTGGTCCTGGAGCCTTAGTAGGATACATCTGAAAAAGAGCAGCCCTAATCTCCACCTCCGAGTACGAAGCACAAAGGTCTGCATTCATACTAGTAGTGACACGTGGTTGGATTAAATCAACGGAATCATGCATATGATTAAAATCAACTGTCCCAGCCGAGAACATCTTTGAAAAGTAATGAAGCACCACTCCCTCCATCCCTTCCATAGAGTCTTTCCAAACACCCTCGTGATCAAAAATCCCAAGCAACCTATTCTTGGCCCTGTGGTTAGAGGCTTTGTGATGAAAAAACTTAGTGTTCCGATCACCTTCAGTTAACCAAGTAACCTTGGAGAGTTGTTTCCAGTAATCATTCTCCTCCTCCAGTAACCCGTCCAACTTGGCAAAAAGACTCACACTCTCACCCTGATTCTCCATAGACAAGGGAGATTCAGAAAGAACTTGCAAACGTGCCCGGAGCTGATCAATCTCACGTCCTCTAACACCGAACACACTTCTCTGCCAGTTGTTCAAAGAGAGACGAGTGTTCATAATTCTCCTTGACACTTGATACATAGGTCGCCCCAAAATCGACTTACTCCATCCCTCCGCTACCACATTCTGACAATCTTGATGATGGACCCAGAAGCTTTCAAACCGGAACCTACGCCCACCCTTTTTAATAACCAGCACCGTAGCCCCATTAGCTTCCAAAAGAATAGGAACATGATCGCCGTGGATAGGTGGGAGATGAAGAACCTGTGCTGCAGGGAAGATATCAGACCAGGTAGATGTAGCCACCGCCCTATCAAGCCTGCTTCTCATTCCTGGACCACGCCAAGTAAAAGGAGCCCTGAGAAAACCCAAATCCACAAGATCGCAATGGCTTAGCCCATCCCGGAAAGGCTGCATCTGCCATTCCCTACGTACCACACCACCCTCCTTCTCCGAGGCATGAAGAAGCTCGTTTATATCCCCAATAACCACCCATGGCAAAGATGATTCATCCCCCAGAGATTTCAGCAAGGACCAAGTAAGATGCCAGTTCGTAGTGACAGGATTCCCATACAAACCTGTCAGACGCCATGCAATCCCAGATCCGTTAGAAACCCTAACCTCCACGTCAACATGAGACGACGACTTCGAAAGGAAAAGGATATCTAAACCATCAGCCCAAAGCAGCGCTACCCCACCGGATTGGCCCGCACTGAACACTGCTTCACAATTCAAAAAGCCAAGTTGTAGCCTTAGGAGTTCATATAATCCCAATTATCCACCTTCGTTTCGGAGAGGAAGATAATCGATGGTTGATGCTGTCGAATAAGACATTTCAACGATTGAACGACGGCCAGATTATTAATCACACGGCAGTTCCAGGCCAAGACCTTCATATTAGGGTTTGGCGGTGCTATGCTCCAGAGAGCGGCTAATTTTTAATATTTCTTTCCTCTAATAAAGCTTAATTTGGGGCTGTTATGATGGGAGCTAATTACTATCAAGCTAGCCCTAGCTTGAGGCATCCTAAACTTTCAAAATATCTACACATAAAATGGCAGCCTCCTAACTTTGACCAAGTTAAATTAAACTTTGATGGCTCTGTTTAGAATGGAGAAGCCACTAAAGTGTTTGTTATCCAAAATTCAGATGGAAATCCTTTAATAGCAGCTAATAAAAGACTAGGCCATTTGAGTGTTCTAGTAGCAGAAGCCTTAGAGAAGGCTTGCACACTGCTCTTTTACACCAGTACCTGAATATCTTGGTGGAAGGAGATTCGAAGATGTTAATTGACTGTATCTAGGAAAAAATTGAAGTTCTGATTCAGGATATTAAACAGCTTGCTCAATAGTTTCATTCCATCTTCTTCAAGACATATCTATAAAGAAGCCAACTTCATTGATGACCTATTGCTTCCTTGGCTCATTAGTCCCAGAATCCTTGATTTTTTTTGTCTTCCCCTTGTTGTGTCCCTAGCGTTCTATCTGGATCAACTGGAAGGGGTGTTAGTCGTAACTTTTTGTGCTTTAGGTTTTGTTGTTTTTTTTTTTCTGTCATAAAAAAAAATAATAATAAAAAAGGGACTTGGGACCTAAATATGAGACTACTGGTTGGAATTGCCCTTATGATAAACCAAAACCGGTGATTTTAGGTAGCCAAAGAAAAGGAGAAAATAGACCAGGTCATTTGAATTCTTGTAATTGAGAAATTTTATTGATAACTTCCGGTCTGGCCCTACTATAATGAACATTTTATTAATATACTTTCTAAATAGTAAATACCATTACAAACCAGAGAGCCCCAAATAAGCTGAAAACCAGACCTCTGAAATCTGGATTTCCATGTCTTTCTACATGCTTGAAGTGGATGATGCTGAAGCACCATGACAGAGATTAAATCCAAACCAAACATCACTGGGAATATAAGCGTTATAATAGAATGTAACAGCTTTTGTATTATGACCATAGATTGTCACTGTGTCTACTAACCACCCATCATATCCACTTCTATAGAGATACACATAACAAATCTGGTACGTGCATGGCCCGGAAATCTGAAATGTGTCGGTGGAGCAACTCTCGAATGCCCTCGAACGTGGATTGTCTATTCTAGGTGCATACACCTGATAATTCAAGAAAATACTGATAAATGAGTTGCTTATTCTGCAGAAACAATAAGAATCTCATTTTGTGGTTGTAATTGTTGCACTTGTGTTCTATGAAATCGAATGTCTAGTACATTATGTTGTTAGACTATTCGTTCCGACCATATGTTCAAACAAAATTATCATGAATAATTTTCAGAACACTATCAATTTACTTTTGTACAACAAGATAACATTTCCCAAAATCAATAAGAATATATAGGACAGTGAAAAATACCTGATAGCCATAAGCATCACCAAATGCAATACTGATCTGATCTCGAGTATATCGGGGTGAAGAACAGCTGGTCGTTATGGAAACCGAGTAAGAACAACTTCCTAAATTCTATATTCGAAACGAACATATGAATTAGTTTCTTTAGATGGTAAAATAATTACTAATTACAATCAAAGCTGCAGAAGAAAACAATGGAGAAATTAGAAGTATTTTAATCTGTTCTTCAGTCATATTCATACATCAGTTGGCAACTTTAACGTACAGAGAACTTGTGACGAACCTTTCACATCAACACAAACTCACAACCTTATCACTTATCAGCAGAAGAAAATATAGTACCTTGGGTGATTTGTATCCCAAATCAAGAATCTGATATTCCCTATGATTATCTATTTCCAAGCAAACTACTTTTAAAAGCAGAGGCCAAGAATATTTTTTTGTTCTCGTCCCCCACATGATAACAATCTTTAGCTGAAAGAAATCAAAAATTTCTAGGCATGCATGACATAGAATTAGATTCTATTCGTCTTCTTTAATCTTAAGGAATTTCAGAAAATTTCCAAGTCAGCAAGTATTCACGGATATAAGTCATCACAGCTCACACAGTACATTCTGTCTTCCCAGAATCAAGCACTAAGAAAAATTCCATACCTGGGTATTGTTGACCTTGAAAGATCTGAGAGCTTTGGGCTGTGGAATGATTGATCTTGCTTGTATGGTGCTGAAGATGAAGGCAAAATGGAGCAAGAAAGTCACAGCGGCCTTCATTGTTGTTGTCCTAACCTTTCTTACTCAATATTAAATATTTAGTCTGAAATCTGAGAGGAAAATCCCTATATACTACTCACAAGACTCAAAAGCATCAAGGGTAGATTAGACCAAACAAAACACATTCCTACTTGTTTTGGTATCTGATTATGAGATTAGGCGGACCATTACCTCTTTGTCATGTTGCCAACAAATGATCATTAACTATGGAAACTCAATTCACAAAATACAAAGGAAAGTGACAGAGTAATGGGTACTATTAATGGTGTAAGATGCAAAGAAATAAACGACATTATGATTACTGTCACATTCTGCATGAGTACGCCATGTGTAGTGTGTGTACCTGCAAACATTTCCACCTTTTTCCACTTGCTGGTCATCTTGGCATTTGGCACCTTAAGACTTGAGCATTAAGCATATACTTTGATTCAGAAGTTGGGTAGAAAATGGCAATTAATCATAATCATTTTTTGACAGACTACAATAGGTTAGAAACAGCTATTCCACCATTAAAAATGAGGTGCAAGGTAAAAAATGAGTCGCATTGAAATCAAGCAGGAAAGTGACAGGAGGAATCTGCAAATAGTTCTGCTGTTATTAAATTAACTTAACTGCAGGTTGATTCATAAAGATTATAACTTTCATTGAAAATTCAACCCGACTTGAAAATTGAAACAAGTACAAAGAGATTCATATACAAAGAGACATTATGATGTCTTAAACTTCATAAGCAAAAAGAATTAGAGGCACCGAGCTTCTGCAGAACTACATCTTAGGCGATAGAACCTCCAAAAGCATTGAGAGCATGTCAGTTCAGAACTCCAACCATTTTTTAAAGTATTCACAGGTGGTTGGGGAAATAATGCCATCTGGGGTACATTGATTAATACGCGGACAGACTCCGCATGGAATGGAAGCCATGGACGCTAAGTTTGGTTCCCTTCTCTTGCAGCACTTATAACACTCTTTCCCAGCTTTATAACCCCCCGTCCCAGTGCTCACCACCTTCAGGACCTCATTGTCCAAAACCAAAGCATCCAGAATCTGCTTCAATTCCTGGTCGGATAAGTTAACAGTTAGAAAATTCTTCATTCTAATTGCTTGAGAAATTTCCGCCAAGGTAGCATTCTCCTGATCATAAATGACCTTCACCAACTCTCTTTTTACAACCTTTATAAACTCGGTATCAAACTGTCCATTATCATACCAAGCACCACCAGTTATCTCCTTCGAGGGCTCAAACTCTGTAGCCATGTAATGTTTCCTCGTCTTGTTTTCAAAATTTTTAACCTCTTTTATCAGTTGTTTGGCTTGAAGTGTTTTGATGGCCTTGGTAAATAAATTGTTCTGGAGTCCTGTTTCTCGCCTCAAGTCTTGTACAGACATGCCCATATCTGTCTTGCTGCGGATGGCATCATAGAGTTTGCTTTCATGCTCTGTCAAAGATCCAGATTGCGAATCCAAGCGCTTCCGTTTAAGGGCTGAAGGCCCTTGTGATCTGCTCATTCCTATCGAGAGGAACAGAAACAACAAGGACTTTATTTACAATGAGTCAAATAATTGAATGTTGAAAATAAATACAAGTAATATGTCTCCTAAGAATATAAACAATAGTTGAATATAACATTAAGCAAAAGTAGAATGGAAGCATAAATGCTTGCATGAAGCACAGAATGACAATTTCATCATCTATTATTATGAGAACAAAGTCAACTTTTGCCATGAAAAAGCAGCATTGGCATCACCTGTTACAAGTGCAACTGCACAAGCGGCAACACCTGATTTTTTAATAAAGACTATATATGTGTCTTGATTGCAATTATACGACGCAAGTTAAAACTTGCTTTACCTTGCAGGTAATCCCCAGAGAAATACAAAATATCAGAAAAACAGTATGAAGCGTCCTTCAACTTCACATTTCTAACTCTAGCTCCTGATTCTCTTAAAACAGAACCAAAACCAAAAAGTGTTCATCAAAATAAATCCGAACTAAAGCTCAACCTCTACCAAAACTCACAGTCCTTCTTTAAATATCCCAACTCTGAAAATTTCAATGGTGAAATAGAAGACCATGAGATCAGAAATCTCACGTCTTCCTCAAAGTTGCAGCACCCAAAACTTCTAGGCTGATTCTCTTCTACAACATAAACTCTCACAAAATCGAGTATAAAAAAATATAGGACTTATAAATACTATTGAAAGGCATCATAACAAAAAGTAATCAAACTAAAAATCAGCAAATCCAGTAAATTCACATGATATCAAACACCCAACATAATCCTTTATCAATACCGAACTCTCAGTTTTCAAAATAATATCAGTAAGGAAATTGATATAATGAAAAGAAAATATCAAAGCAGAGAAGTCACTTGTATCAATCCTAAGCAGAACTAAAACAGGAACAACCAAGAAAACCGGTAAAGCTCTATAATTTGAGACTGAAAATTTAGAAATTTATCTGGGGTTGTGAAGTGAATTGCTTACTCACAAAGTCAGAAATTGCTTACTCATACTAGTAAGAAAATAACATGTGTGATAGAGATGAAAAACAAACAGGAATGAAACCACCCAAATCCAAATTTCATAAAGCATTAATACGAAACCTTGCAATCACAAGACCAATTTCAGAATGAACATAATGAAAACAGTATAAAATCAAGAAAAGCATAATTTCAAGAAAAACACAATTTCAGATATAGAAGTTACTCACTGTAGCAAGACAACCAAAGATGCTAAGCAACCTGAAATCTGAAATCAGAACTACCCAAATGGCCAATTGTTAACAAAACCTCCTTAAGCAACAAAACGAACTTTGCTGTACACTTTCTCCCCTTGCCTTCCCAATAACTCCATGTGTCGTGGTCCTTGAGAGACAATCTCTCTCTCTCTCTCTCCCCCTCTCCCCCTCTCTCCCTCTCCCTCCCTCCCTCCCTCCCTCCCTCCCTCCCTCCCTCCCTCACTCTCTCTGTTTCCTTCTGTTTTAGGTATATTCACATTCACATTAGCAGAAAGAAAAAGCACTGAAGCAGAAACTCTAACTCTCTCTCTCCGTCCCTCCCTCCCTCTGTTTCCTTCTGTTTTAGGTATATTCACATTCACATTAGCAGAAAGACAAAACACTGAAGCAGAAACCCTAACCCACTCCCTCCCTCCCTCCCTAAACCCTAACTCACTCTCTGTTTCCTTCTGTTTTAGGTACACGCACATTCACATTAGCAGAAAGAAAAAGCACTGAAGCAGAAACCCTAACAAAGAAGGGACTAGGGACTAGGGACTAGGCAGGTCCTACTGACCCTTCAACAAAGCACCCAATGTAATTAGCAAAGAGACAAGCTTTCCCTTATTCCCTAATTCAATTAAACTTGACAAACACCCAAAGAACAACACAAAAAGTTGCAAGGTCCCAGCTTTACCTTCCCCTAATTCAAAATAGCAAAGCAAGCTGAAAACTTTTGGGAACCAAAAGAGTGGCAGCAAAATTCATCATCAAGTTTAGGTCATTGTTGTTATCGAAATGCATTGGAAATCAGGAAAACCCATGAAAGCAAGCACCAAACCCAGACACAGATATAAAAAAAAATCCAGGTATCATCATAATCAAAGAGATGAGTTTAAAGCGTGAAATTATTGGAGGGACTGAAATTGAATAGAAAGAGAGTGAGAATCTTACTTAAAACGTCTCTGCGTGCTTTGAAGATGTGTGTGTTTGGGGTGGGGGGGGGGGAGAAGAGCAAGACGGATAGTCTGAGAGAGGGTTTAGGCCGGTAAAGATAAGAAGAAGTCTTTAAACTTAAAAGAAATTACCAAGTTTTTTTCTTTTATTGTTCTTTTCCTTCAGTCGCCAAAACTCATCCCTTCTTATCTCTTAACAAAAATAAACATAAATAATAGTAACAATAAAAACCAACATATATCTAATATATATAAATATATAATACATATATATAGATATATTTATATTTCAGAATTTTAACTAGAGAAAATCACCACAAACAGTAAAAATAAAAACAAAACGGTATTAAACAGTTTAGCTCAAACACCTAATCCAAGAAAACTTCAGACTTGGGTACGGGATATCACATTCTTAATTCTCCCCTCCTAAAAAAAAAATTTCGTACTGAAACTTTACAAAACCACCACAAGTTAACAAACAACCTTAATACTGAACAAAAAAAGTGTTATCCAGACGAATCAGATGATAATCATAACTTAATTAGAATCCTATACATTTCTAACAAAAATACCAATATCTTATCTAAGAGGATGGAAAAATAACTGATTGAATCCACATCAACTTATCAGCAAGAGTAAACCTACACAGCACAAACATCTGAATAAGAAGGAGAGTGGCTCACTACTAGAAATCTATAGATACTTGATAGACATGAGTGAAAGCTAATGTCTTGCATGGGGGCATAAACTGATGTTATTCAGGCACACTGACACCGAACTTCAAGTGTTGATGTCAATGTCACGCTATAAACCATAACTACCTAAAACTTCTCACTGTCTAAAGCCCTAAAATGATTTCTAATATCTCTTTCCAATGTTTATGGCGAGGAATATTATCGGTTTTCTGTGAAGATTCATGTCGAATACTTGAATTCGCTCACACTTCCGTTCCCTGTAATTCTTTCTTCTCAACACTTCTATAAGTTTTCCATCAAGGTAGATACATGTATATTTCCACTTCCCAACACAGAACACTACATCAGCACGGATCTAATTTTACTAACTGGGATTTTAGAACTGATTTCTGTCTAAGACACCAGTTTTTTGTTTCTGTTTTATTTTTTTTTCCCTCTAATAACAGGAATATGACATGGGTTGCACTTCAGTTTAAACTCCAGAACCAACGTGACCATGTCTATCTCTGTTAAGATTCTAATGTTCAAGCTGAAACAAATTGTAATCAAAGTCGTAGAACAACCCAAAACCAAACAAAATATAAACCAAAAGGCAACAAGCACCATAAAACGAAAAGAAAAGAAAGTACCTTTGTTGTTGGTGTCCGGGTTTCAGATGGGATTTCTCAATCCGCAGCGAACCAAGAGAAGAAAACGGCTTTCGCTTGGGAAATTCTGGGGTTTTTTGTAGTTGGTTGATTGGGCCAAACCCAATACTATGTTTTATCTCTTTT
>LYNE01003206.1:3253-26407 GCA_001662545.1 Rosa x damascena | reverse complement strand
CTTCTCTTTTTTGATGGGCCTGTAAACTCTGCAGCCCAGAGAAGATGGGCAATGCCAAACCCAGCCCTAACTCTTTGAGTCATGCTTTTTAAGCCCAATACAGCCCGGAGCCCGGACATATCTATATCACACATACATTTCTAGGCTCAAATTTTGCATTTGAGTAACTATCAAACCTAACAAACACTGCTCCTTAAAGCCTGGGAGTTCACTTATTCAAAACGATTCTACAAACAATGATAAACATATGAAGCACCTAACTCTTAACTGGATGATTTACAAAAGCCTAGGCATTCATTTGTGGTGCAATTGTAAACATCAGAATTAAGTAATTTTTTTTTTTTTTAAGAAGTAGAAGTCGATTTTATTGATAATAAAACTTTAGTTTACACCTACTGACTGACCTGTTAGAGCTAGTTCACTAGTGCATTTTTTAGCTGGTCTCCAACTCACCAAAGTGAGTTAGTGACCCAAATTGAAGAAATCCACCTTCCACCGGTAAAAAAAGCCCCATATCATGTTAGGCCAGGTCAATTTGTAGGTCAGGAAACTGACCCAGAGAGTGACACAAAGACCCTGGGCTCCAACGTGGTCCAACAGAAAGGTTCGCTGACTTCAGTGAAAACTGGGAAAAGGAGACACAATGAACATGGCGTGTACTGCGCCTTCTCTTGTAGTGTAGCTGGGTCAGAATTGTAGCGCATCGTTTTATTAATTTGTCGCACAAATGAAGACGTGAGAAGCGACGTGGAGACGTGCAAACGACGACGTTTAGATGATAGGAGAAGTAGAAGATCTAGTCAGAGTTTGGCAGAAGAATAAGAAGAGATTGGAAGGAAGTGAAGTGAAAAGAATGAACGGTGACTATCAAATATGAGGAAATGGGTCTTATTTTAAGTCTTATTTATTCTGTGAGGAAGAAAAAAAATTCTCATTTATAATAAAAAAATTAATATTTATTATTAATACTATTTATTTACATCATATATTCTAAAGTAAAAAAATTAATTAAATATTGAATGAACAGTGTCTTGGTCCAATTGGTGAAAACAAAGGACAAAATATCGTTTACTCCCTATACTTATAGAGTTTTGACGTTTCAGTCCCTGACGTTTCAATTTCACCTAAAAACTCACTGAACTCTTCAATTTCACCCAATTGGTCATTGCCGTCAACTTTCCGTCAAAAACTCTATTATCTTGCTGACGTGGCAGTCATTTTACAGTAAAATGACTATTTTACCCTCAATGACAAAAAAAAATTCTTATTTTAGGGAATCAAAAATTGAGAGGAATTTGCTGTGTATTCTCAATGATAATAGGGGTCTCTTTATATAGAGGATTACAATGCATAGAATCTCAATAGGATTACAATGCATAGAATCTCAATCATACAAGGAAAGTAATCGTACATTGAATAGGAATCTAGATCCTTCTAATTTAACCCTATTACCACTAGAGCAAGTAACCTAAAGTTTGGGCCAAACACAAATTAGGGTTTACTTGAACACTCCCCCTTGTGTTGCCCAAACGCGGTGCTTCTCTTATTGCTTCGTTAAAAACCTTGCCGAGTAACAAAAACCCAGTGGGATAAAAATAACCTCGGTCGAATGGGAAAAAGAGCACAACACACCCTTCACGATTCGAGACAAACATGTAGACATCTCCCCCTGATGTCTGCGCCTCCCCCTGATGACTACGATCATGGGAGTTCAGATAATTTCCGCAAGCCAATTCTTGCCACATGTTTCTCGAACGTGGATTTGGCCAATGACTTAGTAAACAAGTCTACCACATTGTCCTCAGATCAAACCTGGTTCACTTTGATCATGAAGAGCTTCTGTTGTTGCTGATTGTAGAAGAATTTAGGCGATATGTGCTTGATGTTGTCACCTTTGATGTAGCCTTGCTTCATTTGTTCAATGCAAGTAGCATTATCCTCATAAATGCTTGTTGGCTCATCTGTGGTAGGCTTCAGATCACAATTGCTTCGAACATGCGTAACTATGGACCTAAGCCATATACATTCACGAACTGCTTCATGAAGAGCAATAATCTCTGCATGATTCGAAGAGGTAGCGACTAAGGTCTGCTTTGTAGACCTCCAAGATATCACGGTCTTTCCCATGGTGAAAACATAACCAGTTTGGGAGTGACCTTTGTGTGGGTCAGAGAGGTACCCAGCATCAGCAAAACCTTCCAAAACACTTATATCGTTTTGGGATGGGGAGAGGAAATGCAGTCCACCATATGTGGCGTCCCTGACACTAGATGGGTCCGAATCTATCTTCTCTCTATAGGGATAGAACAAGCCCATATCGATCGTACCACTTAGGTATCGAAAGATATCTTTAACACCAGTCTAATGGCGTCGTGTTGGAACAGAGCTATATCTAACTAGCAAGTTTACAGCGAATGAGATATCCGGTCTTGTGCATTATGCTAAGTACAATAATGCGCCTATTGCATTTAGATAGGGCACTTGTGCCTCTAGCACTTCTTCGTCGTCATCTTTTGGACAAAATGGATCATTCTTTGGATCAAGACTACGGACGACCATTGGGGTGCTTGAAGGCTTAATCTTGTCAGTGTTGAAACGCCTAAGCATCTTTTGGGTATAAGCTGATTGATGAATCAGGATACCATCTCTATGGTGCTCAAGTTCTAAACCGAGGCAAAACCATGTTTTCCCAAGATCTTTCATCTCAAACTCGGATTTCAAGTGTTCAGCGGTTTCCCTAAACTCTTTAAGGGTGCCAATTATGTTCATGTCATCGACATAAACCGCTACAATTGCAAATCCGGAACCTGTCCTTTTTATGAACACACATGGGCATAGTTCATTGTTGACATATCCATTTCCAATCAAGTAGTCACTTAGACGGTTATACCACATCTGTCCGGATTGTTTCAATCCATATAGTGAGCGTTTCAATCTAATTGCAAAAGCGCTCCGTGGTTTGGAGACACTTGATTTGGGTAGTTGAATTCCAACAGGAACTTTCATGTATATTTCCGTATCTAGATGCCCATATAGATACGCTATAACCACATCCATAAGCTGCATGTTTAGTTTTTCAGAAACTACCAAACTGACAAGGTAGCAGAATGTTATGACGTCCATTACGGGAGAATAGGTCTCCTCGTAGTCGATTCCAGGGCGTTGTGAGAAGCCTTGCGCCACAAGGCGAGCTTTGTACCTTACAATCTCGTTTTTCTCATTACGCTTTCTAAAGAATACCCATTTGTGACCAACTGGTTTGGTGTTGGGCGGTATTGGTACAACATTGCCAAATACCTTTCTTTTCGCTAGAGAATCAAGTTTTGCCTGGATCGCATCTTTCCATTTTGGCCAGTCAGCACTACGTTGGCATTCATCAACGAAGCGTGGTTCCATGTCATCGGTCTCAATAATCTGACGCGCCACTGAATACGCGAATACATCATCAATGATGATGGAGTTTCTTTCCCACGTCCCATGTACACTAGTGTAATTAACAGAGATCTCTACGTTCTCAGAGATAGGTTCTGACACTGAGGCGTCCCCCAATGATGTCTCTTGGACATAACCATAATCTGAAACATTCTCATGGGACGGATTTTGAGTATCGATGATCAAAGGATTTGTATGTGCCTCATTCGCTCTCTTTCTAAGGCGAGTATCCTTCGAACCAATCGGTCTACCGCGCTTCATTGCTGGACTTGCGGCTATAGACGCCACATCATTGCCATTCTGGGCAATGGCGCCATCTCCTGGTGTCACAGGAGTGGCGTTATGTTCATTATTTGGGACATCAATCCTTGCAGGCACATTTGTAGCAGGTATGTGTGATCTCGTCACTTTGGCAACATCAGAAAATGCACCAGGCAGAATGTCTGCTATGTTATGGAACTCAATTATACTTCACACTTCAAGTTCACTCTGTGCGGTACGGGGATCGAGATGAGACATATTGGGGACAGACCACGACAATTCCTGTCGTTCCTGTTGAATATATGTGTTCTTATCTCCCCCTAACGATGGGAAGACTGTCTCATCAAAGTGACAATCCGCAAATCTAGCCGTAAAGAGATCGCCTGTCAAGGGTTCAAGATAGAGGACGATGGTTAGAGATTCATATCCAACGTAAATGCCCATTCGTCATTGTGGACCCATCTTAGTACGTTGTGGTGGCTTAATAGGCACATAAATGGCACACCCAAAAATGCTTAAGTGCTAGACATCAGGCTCGTATCCAGTCACTAGCTGTAACGCAAAGTAAGATTGGGTTGCAGTGGGTCGTAGATGAATTAGCGTCGCTACATGCAATATTGCATATCCCCAAGCAGAAACAGGGAGATTGGTGCGCATAACCAATGTTTGTGCTATCATCTGTAGTCGTTTGATAGCAGCTTCTGCGAGACCATTTTGGGTATGAACATGGGGAACTGGATGCTCTACATCAATCTCCAGTGACATGCAATAGTCATCGAACATTTTCGATGTAAACTCCCCAGCATTATAAAGTCGAATCGACTTAATAAGATGATCTGGATAGTGAGCCCGTAGACGGATAATCTGGGCGAGGAGTTTAGCATAAGCAGCATTTCGAGTGGACGACAGCGCGACATATGACCAGCGTGTCGACGCATCAATCAATACCATAAAGTATTTAAAGGGTCCACATGATGGTTGAATTGGTCCACAGATATCCCCTTAGATTCTTTATAAGAACGGAATGAGTATTTTGGGATTCTTTGCATAGGACGGTCTCGGTCCTAATTTCCCAAATGAACAGGCTTTGCAAAATGAGCGAGGGGCCTTAGAAGCAACCAATAAAGATTTTGGTTGGGCCTGAGCATCTGTAGCACTATTAGAAGCAAAATGTGTGACTACATCTCCCATATTAGAGCCATGGAAATTGGTATGTGTGGAGTCATGGCCACTAGGGGAGGCAACCATGGCATCATGCTCATGGTTGGCGCCATTGATGGTGTCATCACATGGGACTTGGGCAGCCCTATGGCGCCCCAAGACGGCTGCAGCGCCAGAAGCTGCAATTGTTAAGGTCTTGCTAAGTCCAGGAATCAATTTTCGATTCTTGCTTCTTCTCACTCTGAAGAATGGATGTCCGTGTGAAGTCTTTAGTATACGGAGCATCATGTCTCGACCAGGATGCCCTAGTCAGTCATGCCAAAGCCAATATGTGTCTGAATCTAAGAGATCTTCTCTTGTGACATTATTGGATTCAATTGCTCGAATTGTAGTGACATAAAGTCCACTAGATTGACACATAAGCTTCTCTAAGATGCACTTTCATCCGCAATCATTAGAGGTAATGCAAAGAAACTCTTTTTCGTTCTCATTATGTGTTTCCGCATGGAATCCGTTGGCTCTTATATCTTTAAAGCTCAATAAGGTTCGATTTGCCTTAGGAGCGTAGAGAGCTTCAGTGACTTTAATCAAGGTGCCATTTGGCAATAGGAATTGGGCCATTCCATGTCCTTGAACTAAACCTGGTGGCCCAGCCATCGTAGTCACAGAGGAATATGTAGGCAACATCTCTAAGAATAATTGCCTATGTCGTAGAATGGTGTGCGTAGTCGCATTATCCGCAAGGCATTGTAGTTCATCCATTCCTAAAAGAAAAGCTCATAATTAAAAAGGAGTCATAAAGAAAAGCACACAACTTTTATTAATAAGCCAAACGGAATTACATCATCGTTTCTTTAAAAAGAATCTAATCCAGTAAACTAGCTAATGCAAAATAATGGTAGTCGTCTAACTCCTTTTGGTAATTTCAATGCAAATGTGACAAGGTGAGTAGAGAGATGTCGGTGGAGCAAAGCTCACTTAAGTACCACTTATCTCAAAACCTTCCTAGACATCACACTTACATTGAGTACACCTCTTTGAAGAAAGACTAGTACCATTGACATTTACTATAATAATATGGCAATTGCCTACATCTATTGGAAAATAAAAAGACTTAATCAAAATCGCCAGTTTCTGGGTCTTGATTCTTGTAGTCTTCCACCCTTAGATTGAGATCGCCATCTTGATCTTCTTGTTCCATGTAATTTGCCTCCCTTGCTTAACGATACATCTTGTATACGTTTGCAACGTTCTGTGATGCTTTACACGCCCTTGCCCAATGTCCAGGTAGTCTACATCTGAGATAAGCATCATTATGGTCAGGTTCCCTTGATCGAGGCGCTTTGGGAGCCTTATGAAGACGGTTATTGCCTTTGGTGGCGTCACCACCATAACCGGAGGCTTGGCCTTTCTCTCTCTTCACACGTTTACCTCCAGGGTTCCGTGTACGCCTATCTTGGCTGTTTCCTTCATGTTTAGGGCGAGAATATAGGCCAGAACGTCCAGGATTATCCCTACTCTTAGGGTTTCGCTCCTTGCGTCCTCCTTTGGAGGTGCGACTATAATTAGACTCCGGATTTGACTTGGTTCCCACGGGTCTAGAGTTATAGTTCTTCACAAGTATGTTGTCGTGCTTTTCAGCTACGTTCATGGTACCAATTAGCTCATGAAATCTTGTGATGCATCTAGCATTGACATCAATCTGATAGTTCTTGGCTATCATCAATGCAGAGACGGGGAAGGTGGAGAGAGTCTTCTCGATCAACATCGTATCAGTGATTTTCTGTCCACAGAATTCCATCATAGACTTGATACGAAGTGCTTCAGAATTGTAGTCAAGTATAAACTTGAAATCACAGAAGCGGAGGCTATGTCATCTCACTTCTAATTCTGGAAGCAGGGAATCACGGACATTGCCAAAACACTGCTCGAGTTCTACCTGTTTGAGCCCAAAAGTAATTTTGGCAAGATCTTTTAGTGGATTTAGCACAGCGGGCCGATACTTGCGGCCCAAAAATAAGCCTACTTGGGTTTGGGTTACAGCTTCGCCCATTCTGTGATCCATAAGGAAAACGAAACCTTATTGGAGTCAAGTAGCAGAGATTGAATAAGAAACTTCAATCAATAATCCTTCTATAGCAAGGAACAGTCGAAACCTTAGGTATAAATACCAGGTTTAAAGGACAAAGAATAACAACTCTCAAATCAATCGATCCCAGCGATTACAAAGCCTCCCCGGAGCAAACCTTCAACCTTGTTGAAACACGGTGACCGCGCGTCAATCCTAGTCTCTCCAAGAGCTGATTGTCAGCATCACCAGATGTACATACTGGGGAGTCTCAACTAAGTTTGGCACTATCGGTTGGGCCCCATCGGTACTCCCAGGTACTATGCCATGGGCCGGGTTCACGACCCACCATGGCGGGCCTCACATGGGATGCCACCCCGGGCACCCAGGGCCCGGGGCAAGGCCAGCACAGCTCATCTATATACACAACAAGAGGGCTGATATGGCATCAGAAGAACAACCTGTGTCCCACATCGAGGATAGGGGAGACTCATTTCCTATGCTTGAATATAAAGACATTAGCACAACCACCTTTCACAGGTAATAACTCCTTTATCCACAATTTACTCGATACACATCTATTAGTTTCTCACTCAGGCATCGGAGAGGTATAAACCGTCCGGTACGGTTTATCCCTCTAACGTTGTGTTCTTGATACAGGATTTAGGAGTTGGATCGGTACCCCAGACGGTATAGCATTCTGTGTGAGGTACCCGGAGAAAGCCACCAGAAACACCAGATCAACCCGGCAACCGTACTTCCAGTCCTAGTCTCTCTAAGAGCCGACTGCCCGTACCATTGCCACCGAGACTCTCTTAACCAGCGAAGCAAGGGTAACTCCCTCGCACCCCAGCGAAGCTAAAGTCACGCTTTAGCAAAACCCGTGCTTTCTCCAAACTTCCCAGTGATTGCTCTGCTCAGCCTACAAGGTTGAGTATCGATTCGGTGATGTGAAGAGATCACATCCAAAGTCCTTATCTGTAAGGCAAGAAGTCCTTTCTCGGAAGGCTAGAGAAGAACCTTGTGGCGAGGTTGGTGCTCTCCTCGTCCACAATGTTTGAAGAATAAGACAGGTCAAGGGACTCCCCCGACGACTGCACCCCACGGTGCTGGCATGCCCGCGCACACGCTTAAAAGAGACAGTTTGCACGCCAACTGGTTTTGGAGCCAAACATTTTGGTAGTGGGACCCCAATAGTGTCTATTCGTGAATTAGCCATTGGGAAGTTAAGCAAAAACCCTTACCAAAAGGTTTATACTAACTGCTCAAAGCATAAGACCTCCAGTTACAGACCGCATTCTCGCGCGGACTGTTGTGGTCTTTTTGAAGAACAAGTGACTCAAAGATTTTCTCGTCATTCCCAATCACCTGATATGTCAACTGAAGGGGAAGAGTATCACCCAACCGCTACTGAGGGTCAGAGTGTCACTACTAATCAGGCCAGTGAGCCTGTTATCACTACCGCTGTCTCCAATACAGTGGAGAGTAGAGAAAGAGAGACTTTCGTTGCGAAGCCTATTCCAGAGGGAGCGACCTCCGGGTAAGGTTCGCGATCATCATGGAGAATATTGAAAATCATCGCAAGAAGATAGCCGCTGATTTTGAAAGGGAAACCGCGAAAACAGACCAGCTCATACGAGAACTAGACCAGCGCATTACCCGACATGCAGAGGATACTAAGCAACAAATCGCACAATCAGAGAATGCAATAAGGGCTCATGTCATAGGTATCGCTGGTGAGCAAAATCAGTGCCAGAAAGAAATCATGGAGGCTATCACAAACCAAACCAAGCAGACTGCATCAGACATGGCAGGTCTTCTCAAGGATGGTGCTAACCTCGCAACCGAGGTAGCCATGAAGAGAGCCGAACTGAACCAGGCAAGAGAAGTGTTAAACAAAACTTTAGGGGATCCTAACGCTATCCTCAGTTCCCTTGGCCAACCGTTTGGTTCGGGCAAGTATGTACCGCCGAATCAGCGAGAGAAGCTTAGCAGCAATACTGCTACACCTTCCGCAACCGTTGCCGCTACACCACTGAAACATAAAGAGCAAGCTCTGGTTATCGGCGGCAGCAAAGAAAATGCCACCTCGTCATGAGGACAGACCACCCAACAGAAGCATCAAGCATCAAAAGTTGGTGGAGCTTCGTCCGACTCTGCTACATTCGTTCAATATGACAGCGATGGGGCAGAAAACATATACCAAGAACTTCCAGGAAGCTATTATGGGATTGACCAGGCTGGTAACCCGATTAAGATAACAGCCTTGGCAAAAGAAACGCCTGTGCCAGCAGTGACTCTCCAGCAACCAGCTACAACCCGCATTGTACATGTAGGAGAAGGGACAGCGACTGTAAACCAAGCAATACCCTTACAGGCTGCTCACCATACTGTGGCGACACCCCCTCCTCCTCCTCCAGGTCCAGAATATGTAAGACGTGAAGAGGTGGAGGAGATGATCAGGCTGGCTAATCCTAGGGCCCAAATGGATGGGGTCTATGAGGGATCTTTCCCGCCGCATATAATGCTCGCGCCCTTTCCTAGGGGTTATAAAAATATCATATTTTCTACTTTTTCTAGGGAAGACACCGAGAATGCGGCAACCCATTTGGCCAGGTTTAGGGTGCAATGCGGCCAGTACCAGAATGATGATATCCTCAAATGCAGGATCTTTGGCACTTCTCTTTCTGGAGCTGCCTTTAGTTGGTTTTCCAAACTTCGACCAGGAACAGTGGCGGATTGGCCAGTAATGGAAAAACTTTTCTGAGAAACCTTCGGAGTCATTGAGCCTGAGGTTGACTTGGCTTCTCTCACTCAGATGGCCCAGCAGCCTACATAGTCCGCTGTGGCCTATCTTCAGCGCTTCCAAATTCAGAAAGCCAAGCTGAATGTCATCCTGCTTGAGAAAGAGTTAGTCAAGTTGGCGGTCAAGGGTTTGGAACCTCGTCAGCGAAAGAAGCAACATGGCAGCATGATCCAGTCAATGGGAGAACTCATCACAGAGGTGGGCAACTTTGAACATCTCCTCAGAGAAACTGACGCAAGGAAGAATGCGTCCAAAGGGACATATGTACTAGGAATACATCGTACCATAGCGGCCCTGAGCTACCAGCCGGCTACTTATGACCCTTACTTCCATCATCACAGTGAAGAAGTGGTTCAGGATGACGATTAGGAAGAAGAGAATGATATCGCTGCTTATGAACTAACCGGGAGGAAGAATCCAGCCCTGAAGTAACTGAAAATTTCCAAGGAACCTGTCAAGCTCAAATAGATGGCCTTCACCAAACCTGAATTCGTGACATATACATATGATGCCAATAAGGCACATGAGATTCTAAATGAGATGATCGCCGCGAAGATGGTGAAGACCAACTTTGGACCCTTTCCTCGACCAGACCAGCTGAAAGGGAAGAAGTACTGCAAATTTCACAACTTGCGGAATCACAATACCGCGGACTGTGTGAAGCTCAAAGACCAGATTCAGGCATGGCTTAATAATGGCAGTTTGCAGGTGGAAGCTCCAGTAATGGCGGCAGCGCTTGTAGACCTGAACCCTTTTCCTGACACTATGATCAATATGGTCGATGTGAATTGGGCCAAGCAGAACCAGAGGAAACCAACCTTGGATTTGAGTACAAAGGGGCGAGAAGGAAAGTCTGCTGAGGATGAGACCCATGCAAAGAAGAAAGCTAAACCAATTGGTCAAGCTTCACCCGTGGTCCTATGCTCGCGATGCAAAGAAGAGTGTGGCATCCAAGTGTCACATGAAGAGGTCGAGCAGACATTTCGTTTTGGCTCTTTCCCGCCCATCAAGTGGGCCTCGCCATCGCGAAACTACCAGCCTTCTAGCCCAAAAGGAAGATAGAAAATGGAGTCACCACCATCCCCAAAGGACTCCAATTTGTTCAAGAAGCTGAGAGCGGCCGCGGTTGATCAGAAACAAGAGGAGAAGGCTAAGAACAAGCACAAAGACATTCTGACCAAGCCCTATATACCGCCTGCGTCAGCTGCCACCATCAAGGAAGGAAAGTGTACACCATGGAAAAAGGGAAGGCATTGGAAATAGGCCATTCCAAGAAGAGGAAACTGCAGCGCAGGTTTGGGGAAGCCAAGGGCGCGTTAGAGGCTCTGGACCAGGGCCTGATTAAGCCTTCACAATTGGTCAAATCACCTGAGCAGTATCAGAAGGAAATGGAGGCACTAGCTGCTAAGCCATTAATGGCTCCCCGCAGCCTCCAAAAACAAGCGAGCTCAGCAACAGGGGCATCTAAGCCCAGTGTTTTTTGCAGGATCATTGAGGAGAGAACACTTCCGCTAGCTCGAAAGGAGAGTTTGCCGACTCGGCGACCACATGTCAGGCGCAGGTTGTTTCGCGAAGAACCAGAAGCTAAATATTCAGTTTTTGAGAGACTGGGGGGCAAGGACAAGACTACCGATACTTTACAGTGGAGGCCAAAAAAGGTCCAGAGTGTAGTAGTCGCTCCCCTAGAGGTAAGCATAGTGAGGGAACCGAAGTCAGACTCCTCTAAGCAGGCTCTCGTGATACAGGAACACAAGCAGTGTGAGGTAAAAGGCCTTACAGAGGAGTCGTTGGTAGACCGGTTGGCTAAGCAATTCAACGCTGACACCCCTGTCAACGAACCCAAGCTTTACCTGGAAGATGACATGGAGGAGACAGATTTGACTGACACGTCTTGTAACATGGTTTACGTGCTCCCCGCGAGGTATGCACTATCGGTCGCCGCTCAGGACTGCGTAGAAGCTGAGGAAAGTAGTGTACAGCCCTTGCAGATCACATCGGCAGTCACGACAGCTGTGGAAGAGGCTGTTTTTCTTGAAACAGAAGATGCTCACAGCAAAGAATTCTTCATGAGCTTCACCAGGCCAACGCCTGCTATGGTCCAACACATGCGACCTCTATATATCACAGCAGAAGTTGGCGGCACCAAAGTTAGCAAGATCATGGTTGATACCGGAGCTGCCGTTAATGTCATCACTACCAGGACCATGTACTTGCTCGGAATCAAGAAAGAGAAAATCCAGTCTACGTCCCTCACGCTCAAGAACTTCGCGAGGACTGTAACAAAGACCCTGGGATTACTTTTCTTACGCATCAAGGTTGGCCCTGCAGAGGGAGTTTATGCTTTCTTTGTGACAGATTGTTATGCGGCCTACAGTGCTATTCTGGGCAGAGACTGGATCCACCGGAGTTACTGTGTTCCGTCAACTCTCCATCAGGGACCAATTATATCGAACATGGAGACAGATAAAGCTGAGGTGATTAAAGCGGATCCTCGTCCATTCCCAGTTTTCGCGAATTATATAGATGTCAGGTACTATTTAGAGCCTATCACTCCATTGCAGGTCAGTGGCATCGATGAAAAAGGCTGCCCCACAGGGGTGACGGCCTCTGAATTGGCACAGTGGGGGCTTACGCTAGCAAAAGAAGGCTTGGAAAGGCCTGGCCACGCTGTGCCCAAACCCTTAAACGATTAATGGATTACGACCTCCCAGAGGAAGGGATAGAGGCCTTCCACTCGCTGTACAAAAGACTATCATCGTACTTAGTGGAAAAAGAGGCCTATGATCGAGTCGCGACCTTAGAGGCCGTCAATGAAGAACTCTCTGATCAGGAACAAGAAGATGAGGTAGATATTCAGCTCGCTCCGGCAGCGCTGGACGATACACCTCCTAAGGTCAGAGACCCTACCGAGAAGGTCAATCTTGGAACAGCAGATGAGCCTATGGAAGTGGCTGTCAGCGCTTACTTAGAGCCTAGCGAGAAACAGAGGCTCATTGACTTATTACTAGAATTCAAAGACTGTTTCGCGGAGAAGTATGAAGACATGCTCGGCCTATCGCTGAACTTGGTTTGCCATCAACTGCCAACACTCCCTGACAAGAGACCTGTGAAACAAGAGCCACGAAGAATGAATTCAGAAACCCAAGTCCTCGTCAAGGAGGAAGTCGAAAAAATGTATAAATCAGGCATTATCAAGGTAGCCAAATACAATAAGTGGCTATCTAATATAGTGATTGTTCGCAAGAAGAATGGCAAGATGAGGGTCTGCGTAGACTACAGAGACCTTAATATCGCTACACCTAAAGATGTCTACCCCATGCCGGTCGCGGATATGTTAGTAGACGCCGTAGCAGGACATGAATTGTTGTCCTTCATGGACGGTACCGCAGGGTATCACCAGATTCCGGTTGCAGAAAAAATCACCAGATTCCGGTTGCAGAAGAAGACAGACATAAAACCGCGTTCCGTTGTCCTGGGTTCGCGGGCATTTTTGAATACGTGGTTATGCCTTTTGGACTGAAGAATGCTGGAGCAACGTATCAGAGAGCCATGAACCTGATCTTCCATGACATTCTGGGGAAGATTTTAGAGGTTTACATCGATGACGTAGTTGTGAAGTCTCAGAAGAGAGGAGACCACATCACAGATCTCAGAAAGGTGTTCAAGCGCATGAGGCAACACAAGCTCAAGATGAATCCCGCTAAATGCGTTTTTGGAGTTCAAGCAGGAGATTTTCTGGGATTCATTGTCCATCAGAGAGGAATTGAGGTCCCTGAAGACAAGCCAAGCGCAGTCATCAATGCATCCCCTCCGCGAACGAAAAAGGAATTGCAGCGTTTGCAGGGTAAGATCAACTTTCTGAGATGTTTCATCTCTTACTCTGCAAGTAAAATCCAGCCCTTCTCTCCATTGCTGAAGCTACAGGGTCAGAACGAGTTTGTATGGGAGCCTAAACATCAAGAGGCTTTCGACAGAATCAAGGCCTACCTAGTGAGCCAGCCAGTGCTTGTTCCCCCGAGAGCTGGATTTCCATTGAAGCTATATATTTCAGTAGCTGAGGCTTCCATTGGCAGCCTACTCGCCCAGGATAATGAGGAAGGCGTCGAGCATGCCATTTTCTACCTCAGTAGGACACTTATAGATTGCAAAACAAGGTATACTCCTATGGAAAAGCTATGTCTTACATTGTACTTCTCAGCATGCAAGTTGTGACACTACATGTTATCCTTTACTACTTGCATCATCGCTCAAATCGACCTGGTCAAGTACATGATGTCACGACCTATTCTGAGAGGCCGCATTGGCAAGTGGGTACTGGCCCTGTCTGAATTCTCGCTATAATACGTTCCCCAGAAAGCAGTAAAGGGACAGGCCATCGCAGACTTTCTGGCACATCACCCTATGTTGGATTTCCCCACAGTGAAGGAGTTAGAGATAGAGACCACAACTACAACTCGACCAGATTTGGCGCGCATTCTAGAGTACGCCATATGGTATCAAGCCACAGTCTCCTTGCAACCCTGGGTATTATTTTTTGATGGCTCAAGAACTGAAACATTAGCAGGGGTAGAGATTGTTCTGGAGAATCCAGCGGGCGATCATTTCTCTTACTCTTTCCAATTGGAGTTTAAGTATACAAACAACCAAGCAGAGTATGAGGCCCTTATTATTGGCCTGGAAGTCTTACTGGAATTGGGAGTAAGAAACGTTCAGGTATACGGCGACTCTCTGCTCGGGATAAATTAGCTTCAAGAGAAATACAGGTGTGTAAGCTGTTTGCTTGTACCATATTTAAATCGCGCCATTGAGCTTCTGGATCAATTTGATGACACAGATTTGGAGTACATCCCTCACGAGAGCAATTTCGCGGCCAATGAACTTGTTCAACTGGCTACAGGCATTACATTGAAGTATGGGGTTCGCGAGCGCATTCTGAAAGTTGAGCGCCGCACACTGCCTTCATGGCTCACGCGGCCTGACCCTCCTGATGATTCGGTCGTCGCGGTCCTAGAGCTTATTGACGTCGATTGGCACATTCCGTTGATCGATTACCTCAAACAACCAGATCCTACAGCAGACAGGAAGATTCGCTTTCTTGCCTTAAATTACTTCCTCAGGGGTGATGAGCTGCGACGACGTGGGGAAGATGGCATAGACTTCCGGTGTGTCTATGGCAGTGAAGCAAAGCGATTAATGCGCGAAGCACACGCAGGAGTATGCGGAGCCCATCAAGCGGGACCTAAGATGCATTGGCTCATCAAGAGACATGGTTATTATTGGCCCAACATTTTGAAGGACTGTATCACATTCGCCAAAGGATGCCAAGACTGTCAGGCACATGGTCCAGTCCAGCATATCCCTAATAATCCCATGCAACCTATTATTAAACCTTGGCCTGCACGAGGCTAGGCATTGGACTTGATTGGGATGATTCACCCCCACTCCTCTCTCCAACACAAGTTCATCATCGTAGCTACTGATTTCTTCACCAAGTGGGTCGAAGCTGAGCCTTTGAAAGAGGCTTCAGGTGCCACCATTCGGCAATTCATTTTTCATAACATCATCTGCAGTTTTGGTATCCCTGAAGTGCTTGTTTCAGACAGGGGAGCAGCATTCATGGGAGGTGAGGTAGAGAAACTTGTCCACGAATTGGGCATCCAGTTCATCCACAGCACTCCATATTATGCTCAGTCCAACGATCAAGCGGACGCCAGTAACAAGATTATTATTACCCTTCTCAAGAAGATGCTGGTTGAAAACCCTCGCCAGTGGCACGCTACGTTGTATGGGACACTATGGTCTTATCGTACTTCCAAGAGGAATCCCACTGCTACAACGCCCTATGCACTAATGTTTGGCCATGATGCAGTTTTACCCTTGGAACTCAACGTACAATCCTTACGCGTACAAGATCAGCATCACTTGATCGGTGAAGATTATGTCCAGGCGATGAGGCAAGAACACGAAGATCTGAGCGAGCAACGCTTAGCGGCTTTGGATAATTTAGTGATGGAAAAACAGCGTATCACCCGCGCCTATGATAAGAGGACGCGTGGCCGTAGTTACAAATAGGGGGACCTTGTTTGGATAGCTGTTTTGCCCTTTGGCGAGAAATTGACCGGTCGCGGTAAATGGACTCCACGATGGGAAGGACCCTACGTTGTTCACCGTATTATGGAGCGCGAGGCTTTTCACCTCAAAGATTTGGATGGCGGCATCTATCGTATTCCCATCAACGGGCGGTTCCTGAAGAAATATTACCCTAGTGTTTGGGAGTTCGAGGTTCCACCGGATCAACCTTCTTCCCAGACAGGGGGGCAACCATAGTCTTCATCGGCTCGCATCATCGATCTATATTCCGGCCTTTTCCTATGGGCTTAGTCTCATGTATTTGCTTCACCTATGAACACTAGGGGGCAACACTCTATACATCCAGGCCTTAGTTAAGGCCTTATTTTATAACAATTTTTCGCATTGTGCTCGAAGAAACATTCATTCATAAAGTGGCTTTGTGGCCAAAAGCAGTACAAATCGAAATGGTTACATTCGCAATTATAAGGCCAAAAGTGGCTTAAAAAATCATAAGGATTGCAGATCTTCTAAGAGTTTCTGGATCTTGTGGTAACAAGGGGGATGTGCTATGATTACTCATGCTCTTCCTCTCTTCACCCACATCCCTTCTCTGATCTGAGTCGCAACTACTATCATTTGTACCGGAGGAAGAGGGAAGGAAATAATCCATCGCAACCCTTCCAGTTGGTTATCCTCCGGGATGGAGATGGTCTTCAGAGAGAGCGCGACTCACAGCCACATCTACCTCCAAGGGAAAAACAGAAGTTTGATAGTCAGACCCAGGAGGTAGGCTGCGGAAGAAGAACGATAGGCCTCGAGTGGCCTTCTGCCCTTCTCCCTCATGCTCCACGCGAAAAATCTGAGGAGATGGATCCCTCAGAATTTGGTTCCGCCGCGTTAGAAGCGCCGCGTGTTCTTCAGTCTAACTGAAACCGGTGAATCCCGTCCGGACTTCCAGAGACCAAAGACATGCAGCTGGACCTGAGATTAGGCCATAAGACCTACCCAGGTTTTGAGATTAAGCCATAAGGCCTAGGAATTTGGGGCTAAGGGTGAGATCGTGAGGAGAAGATTTCAGAAACTGAAGGAAGAGAAGGCCAATCTCAGTAGCCTCAACCGTGCGATGGGCAGTTTAGGTATTTTAAACTCCATCAATAAGAGTATCAATGGAATTGAATGCTAGGATCTTGGAAATGAAGGTAATTGAAAACGCGTGGGAAGCGGGGCAGTTTTCAAGGTGGTAACCGCTCCATTTAGAGATTATCTTTTCAAACAGTTTCAATAGCAATAAAGGCAAATTAAACGCTGAACTGCTTGAAAATTTGAGCATATATTTGGGCCAAGCAAAGTGGGCTAAATATTTAAATTATTAATAACAATATTGTTCATACAAAATGGGCCTAACATCAGAGGCCTAAAGTTTTTGGCCTGCATGAGTTAAACGAAGTAAATGTTCATCCAAGCGAAAACTGGCATCGGCAGCGGCTCGCTCCGCTTATCGGACCGCCTCGCGAGCTTGAGCTAGGTTCTGAGATAGTATTTCAGAGGCCGCTAAGGGTTGCTCCAGCAAGGGCTCCTCATGCTCAAGCTGGGCCATCACAGCAGTCAATTGGGCCTGAAGATCTTGGACTTGGGACCGGAGATGATTTTGCATGAGCCGCAAGTCTCTAACAAGGGTAACCCTATCTCCTAGAAAGTCACGAGAGGAGTCCATTTGTTGAGCGAGGCCCTGATAGTAGGCCTGGGCTTGTCTGGCTTGCGCAGTCGCTGCCGCTCTTTCATTAAGCCACTGGGGGAGATTCTGTAACAGTTCGTCCATCTCAATGAACTCGTTCTCAGTGATGGCTTGCTCGCGATGAAGAACCCTCAAATACGCCAAAGCCCTGATGGATGCGCCAGGCAGCAGGATATCGGGACTCAAAAGACGGTGAAGTCCGTCCCTGGCTTCATCTATAACTCCTGGAGGAGTCACCTCAAGTACGCAAGCTAGCCTTTCCAATCTGGAGGGAGACATAGGCAGTGGATTTGGGGCAACAGGAGCTTCAAGAGGCTACACAATAGGAACGCTTCCAGCACCGGCTCGACGTTCACCCCTTCTCCTGCTTCAGGAGCATGGGGGGCAGGCTCTTGGTTAACTACATCTTCACCAGCTGGGTCAGCGGGATTGGTGCCAAGTACTTCCACAGTGACAGCTACTTCCCCGACAGGACCAAGGTTCTGGTTTTAAGGAGGACTCATTAGAATGCCCAAAAAATAAGACAAGAATCAGGACATCATGCTTATTAAAGAGAAGCGTACCTCTGCAGCAGGAGGCTCGTGAAGGGTTGCTATCGACACGGGTTCTAGAACCGCCTCGCCAGGAATTGGGTCAGGTGCTATCTATGCCAGGACAGGTGTGGCGTTTGGTTCCTCACGAGGTGCATCTGAAAGAGGCATTCTCTCTTCAACTTCAGGCGAGCTATCATCTATGACCTATACTGGGATCGGGGCCAATTGCATATTGTTTGTAACGCTGGCAGGAGGTGGAGGATTATTGGAACCAGTGAGCACTTGGGCCTGTGAAACAGATGTGCCTTCACCAGCAGCTGAGGGGCCTTCCCCAGTTTGTCTTAAGGACCTATGATGAACCTGCAAACGTGGATTGTTATATGGTAGCACGGAATGAAAAGAGGATTCCAATATGCACTTTTAGTTTCTTACCAGTAGATCAGCGATTGGTTCATCTTCCACCCACGGATCAGTTCGAGGGTCAGAACGACTGCGCTTGCTGGCCAAGATAGCGGCGATCTGCCGAGGTCAAAGGATTAGACTTGATTTGGAAAGAAAGCATTGTTGTTTTTTTTTTTTTTGAAACAAGAAAGTTCTTACCGTTTGTGGGTTATCATCGTCGGAAGAGAAATCTTCGACTTCAGGCTCCGTTATTACTATTTTTTGCTTCCCGGACTGGCCAGTGGTTGGGGAAGCATTAACTGCGCCACTGCCAGAAGGTGGCACATTTCCCTGGTGCAGCAAAGGTTGAGTTAAAAAGGAAGAGTGAAAGAAGGAATAAAATATAAACCAAGATACTTACCTCTCGAGGGGGCTCGCGAATTACGATACCAGCCTGGGCCTGGCGCGAGGCTCGCTCTGGTTGCGGAGCCTGCTCAGGAGGAGGAGGAGATTGTGCAGCGTCTTCAGGAAAGCGAGCAAGTATCTCAATGTCAGCAGCATAGGGATATCTCAGTTCCTCAAAGATGGTCGCGAAAAGTTCGTCATACCGTTGTCTCCAGTAATTGACAGAAACTTCTGCCCACCATTCCTCATATCCTTCTTCAGTCCCATCCACGGCATCAATGTCGTTAGCCCAATCAGGAAGATCAACCAGTGCAAGCATGCTTTGTACTGGCGAAGGCCCAGAAGGGGGCCCAAATCTATTCCAAGAGGTGTTGTAGTTCCAGGCATCATACAGCGGAAATGGCACTAATTGGACGAGGCCGAATTGGCGAGCGAAATGGTTAGGAGCGTAAAGCTCATAACTAAGTTCTTTGGCAGCAATCCTAATGTCTGAACAGGAGATCGCGCGGCGAAAAGCCAAGCGCGCACGATGGCTGTAGCGAAGAGCGTCAGGGAGGAATCTTCAAGCGGGGCTGGGAATCTTCTACCCAGTACTAAGTCGCAGTAGAGCATCTCATGCAGAAGGTACAGATATGTGAAACACTCGGAGTAAGGAGGAGATGAGTACATTTCATCGCGGCTGAGCCATTGACCCAAGAGTTGGTCAGCCGGTGGAAGCAGCGGGATGTCATCGAGACGGAAATATGGAAAATAAGTTTGAATCTGGAAGTCAAGGATCCAAAAAGGGCCAGAGATGCTAGTCTCGAATGGATGCATAGTGGCCTGGTACAGAGTACGATAGAGGGCGCCTAACACAGGTTGTCTGAGCCCGACACGGGGGCCGTTGTAAAGGGCCGTTACCAGAAGAGTCCAAGCACCAGTGGGCTTACAGGAGGAAGTACAGAAGATGAACTTACAGAGCCAGTACTCTAAGAAAGCAATTCCGCTAGTCGCATTGTGCTCCCGGTGGTAATAAGACAGCCACCGTGGATAGGAGCCGCTGTGAGCGCTGCGACCGTTTTGGGCCATGGTTGAAGTGAAAGTGACAGAGTCGAATTGGCCATGCAGATAAGGCTCGCCATCAGTGGGTAGGCCAGTGATGGTGAGAATATCCAATAAAGTGATACTCATTTGGCCAAATCAAAAATCGAAGGTGTTTGTGGCGGTGTTCCAAAAACAGAGAAAGGCAGCGAGCAGTGAACGATTGCCACCGCGCGAAAGATGAAAACAGAGATCGATAGTGTGAGTGATACCTGCCGCGTTCCAGCGAGCTAGATCTTGTGTTCGTGTTTCGCGATACCAGGAAAGCTCCGCCGCGCTGATAGAGGATGGCCAGTGCCCTATTTTTGCTCGATGGTTCTGGGCACCCCAACTGTTGAAATCCCCAGGAGTCCTTCGGAGGACTGGAATGGGCCGACGAACAGGTAGGCCATAGAAGGCGATGGCGTCGGCCGGAATAGAGTCTCGCGGCGCTGGGCCCAGTCGGACATGGTGGTTTGGGAACTGAAGGAGTAGGGGTCTCTGGATAGTGGTGTGGAGACGAATGCGGGCATCGATGCTGGTTCCCCAAGAGTGGGCAACTTGTTCATTCAGTTCTTCTTCTTGATCGATGACTATCTTCTTTGGGGGAGCCATTTCTGGGTTTCTGTGAGGAAGATGTTGGCAGTAAGAGGGTTTCTGGGTTTAAGAGACTAAAAGAGTTTCTGATGTGACAGGTCTGAAGTGGCTGCGGGTTTAAATAAGAAATTTTGTGAGGGAAACGATACGACAGAAAGGCGTTTTCACAAGCGAAAGGACGCAACCTTCATTAATGATATCGTTTCAAGCAATCGGCGTGTCGTTTTAGTCCCCTTCAATTAGTTACATCTTCGCAGGTCTGATTTCGGGGCCTGGGGGGCAATGTTTGAGCCCAAAAGTAATTTTGGCAGGATCCTTTAGTGGATTTAGCACAGCTGGCCGATACTTGCGGCCCAAAAATAAGCCTACTTGGGTTTGGGTTACAGCTTCGCCCATTCTGTGATCCATAAGGAAAACGAAACCTTATTGGAGTCAAGTAGCAGAGATTGAATAAGAAACTTCAATCAATAATCCTTCTATAGCAAGGAACAGTCGAAACCCTAGGTATAAATACCAGGTTTAAAGGACAAAGAATAACAACTCTCAAATCAATCTATCCCAGCGATTACAAAGCCTCCTCGGAGCAAACCTTCAACCTTGTTGAAACCCGGTGACCGCGCGCTAGTCCTAGTCTCCCCAAGAGCCGATTGTCAGTATCACCAAATCAACCCGGCGACCGTACTTCGAGTCCTAGTCTCTCCAAGAGCCGATTGCCAGTACCATTGCCACTGAGACTCTCTCAACTAGCGAAGCAAGGGTAACGCCCTCGCAACCCAGCGAAGCTAAAGTCATTCTTTAGCAAAATCCGTGCTTTCTCCAAACTTCCCAGTGATTGCTCTGCTCAACCTACACCGTTGAGTATCGATTCGGTGACGCGAAGAGATCACATCCAAAGTCCTTATCCGTAAGGCAAGAAGTCCTTTCTCGGAAGGCTAGAGAAGTGGCCAGATTGGAGCTCTCCTCGTCCACAATGTTTGAAGAAGAAGTCAGGTCAAGGGACTCCCCGACGACTGCACCCCACGGTGCTGGCACGCCCGCGCACACGCTCAAAAGAGACGGTTTGCACGCCAACTGGTTTTGGAGCCAAACACTACCCATAGTTTTCTTGGCTCTTCCTCATTGAGGTACTCATTTTGGAGCACGTCATTCATGTGCCTTGTCATGAGAATGATGGCTTTAGCTTCATTCGCCTATCTCTTAGCTCTATTTGCTTCAAAAGCAGCAGCTTGTTGAGGAGTAAGCACGTCCTGACTTGGCTCTTGGATCGTACTCAGGATCCCATCAGCCTTAAGATGATGGCGCACATCACGGACCCACTTGTGGTATCCTGCGCCTGTTGTCTCTAATGGAGCGAAGCTCAACTTGTTCAGGTTACTCATCCTGAAAAACAACAAAAAAATAGGGTTAGTTTCGGAGGGAAAGAGGCTACCACGAAAAACTAATAAATTTCTGGGCGTAGTCGCTTCCAAGAAATTAGGGATTTTCTAAGCGTAGTCGCTTCCAAGAAAATCCGATTCCAAGAGGGCTTTTGGATTAGATCGAAACAATGATGTATGTGGTCAATCATTTTTCTTCTCAACAAACTCTAAGTTTGGAGGACTCTACAAGCTCCAAGCTTAGAGTGAGCACGAATCCCCACAGTTTGGCTATTGGTCTCCCCTATGAAAAAGAAAGGGGGGTAGAAGAAAGGATGTTGGAAGTCCTCGAGAAAAAGAAGAGAAAAGTAATAAAAACTTCAAAAACAGGAACTTTTAGAAAAGTTTAGCTTGACAAAATTGCCGGAAATCTTGACTGGAAAAGTTGGCCGTAAAAAGGTCGCCGGAAAATGGTTTACCGGCGTTGACCGAAGGGTTGACCGACATTGACCTGAGGTGCTGATGTGGCCTCCGGTTGCTGACGTGGCACTCTGACGCTGACGTAGGCTGGTGACTGGGTGTTGACGTCAGAGGGCTGACTGGATGTTGGGCCTGCTTCTGGGCTTGGTGGATCCGCTTCTGCTTCTGGGCCTGGCTTGGTCGATATGCTTTTGCTTCTAGGCTTCGCTGCACTTCTGGGCTGCGTTGACTGGAGCAAGGTTGAGGATGCAGGCGGTGGTTCGTTGGTGCAGTCACTTCAGACGGCCGGTTCGGGTGGCGATTTTTTAGTTCCGGTGATCTGGGGTCAGATTGCAGCTTCTGGTGGAGTATGGCAGCAGTAGACAGGGAGGAAGGCTTCGAACCAGACAGAAAAGTTTTCGGTATTTCCGGGGGCCGGTTCGGGTATTTACGGCCTGTTCTGGGGGCAGCGCCCAGTTCTGGGCTTCTGGAGGTGAAAACTTCAAGGTGGGCAGCGGTGGTTCCTGGGATTTGAAGGCTACGAATATATGGTTTCAGGGTTAGGGCTTCGTGCTAATAACGTGTTTTAAGGAATCAGAAATTGTGAGGAATTTGTTGTGTATTCTCATTGATAATAGGAGCCTCTTTATATAGAGGATTACAATGCATAGAATCTCAATCATACAAGGAAAGTAATTGTACATTAATAGGAATCTAGATCTTTCTAATTTAACCCTATTAACACTAGAGTAAGTAATCTAGAGTTTGGGCTAAACACAAATTAAGGTTTACTTGAACAATTCTCTATTTTTTTTACTTTCTTTTCTCTA
>LYNE01003205.1:9950-20027 GCA_001662545.1 Rosa x damascena | reverse complement strand
GACAGATTCAGCGAATTCCCAAAATTGCAGAGTGAGCTTTGAAAGCAAGAATGGCGAAGTGTGAATAGTCCAAGCGACTTTCCGTCTTAAATTCAAGCCTAGGGAAATCTTGACCGTCCAAGTCTAATTATGCCAAACCGTTAGATCTTTCCACGTGTCCCACTATCCTCCCAAAAACTCCTTGAACAAGCAAACTGTCAGAAACAAAAGGACGTGCATTTATTACCTCTCCGAAATCAACGCACCTCGGGCCATGTACCAAGGATAACAACCCCACTAGGTACATGAGGCTCCTTTCCTCATTCAACCCCACCGGGTACATGAGGCTCCATTCCTCATTCAAGAACCCCACCACATACATGAGGCTTTTCTCATTCAACCTCACCAGGTACACGAGGCTCCATTCCTCATTCAACCCCAATGGGTACACAAGGCTCCATTCATCATTCAACCCCACTGGGTACACGAGGCTCCATTCCTCATTCAACCCCAATGGGTAAACAAGGCTCCATTCCTCATTCAACCCCACTGGGTACACGAGGCTCCATTCCTCATTCAACCTCACCGGGTACATGATGCTCCATTCCACATCATTTAACCACATTGGTTACGCCGGGTGCATTATAGATTAGCTACCTACAGAGCCAACCCGATCAAGACATCTCTTGAACGCGAACTTGGGGGACTCCCTACGGGCACAATAGTACCAAACCTTATGCCTAAATTCATCAAGTCCCCACCCAATAAACATCTTGAACGGGAACTTGGGGGACTTGTACATACTGATAGATATTTCACCTGCAGAAGGTTTTGACACTATCAGATGAGGCCCGTAGGAGGGCCCAAATGCCGTACCATGGGCTGGGTTCACAACCTACCATGATGGTGCTCATCAGGAGCGCCACCTTGGGTGCCAAGGACCTGAGACTCAACCAACACAGCCCATCCAATATAGCTACGAAGGGACAAGCTGTGTCCCAGATCAAAGAAATGGGAAACTCCTTTTCCATGCCCAAGTATAAAGTATCAACCCAACCACCAACGATGGAGGTAATAACTTCTTTCCCTTACTGTTACTCTATCAATATATAAAGAATCTCACTTAAGCATCGAAGAGTGTAAACCGTCTGGTACGGTTTATTCCTCTAATGTTGTGTGTTGTTCATACAGTAATCCAGAGTTAGATCAGTACCCCAATGGTATCCGGAGTAATCTGCATGACGTACCCGGAGAAATCTACCAGAAACATTTGCCTTGTAGTTTTTAAACATATCTAAGGCTTCATCTTTGCTATATATTAAATATACATAGCAGTATTTGCTGCAATCATCTATAAAGGAAATGTAATAGTTTTTCCCTCCACGAGATGGTGTTGCTTTGAAATCACAAAGGTCAGTATGTATTAATCCCAATACTTCATTTGACCTTTCCATATATTTGAAAGGTTGTCTTTTAAAATTAGATTATGTGCAAATTTCACATTTGTGTGCAGCAACCTTATCAGGATTGCACTTTGGTATGAATCTTAAGTTTACCATTCTGGTTAAAGAGTGATAATTCACATGCCCTAATCTAGCATGCCATAGATCAATAGACTCAAGCAAGTATGTAGAAGCATTATTTATTTTATTCATAGTAGTAGTAGTAGTACAAGCATCAATAGGCTTAACGTTCAGTTTGAAGAGACCATCAGCTAGGTATCCATTCCCTACAAATTGTCCACCATTAGTTATTACAACTTTATCAGACTCAAAGACAAGCTTAAATCCCTTAGAAACTAGAACAGGACCAGACACAAGGTTTTTGCGAATATCAAGTACATGAAGTATATCAAGGAGGGCCAATTGCTTTCCAAAAGTAAGTGTGAGTATCACTTTGCCCTTCCGCTTTACAACAGATGTAGAGGCATTCCCCATATACAGATTTTCGTCATTAATCTCTTGGTAAGTAATAAACAGACTCCTATATGCACATACATGCCTTGTTGCACCAATTCCACCCACCAATAATTTGTATCACCGACCAAGTTAATTTCTGAAACCATAGCGGCCAACAAATTTAGTATCAACAACAATATTTGCTTGGCTATTATTATCTTGGTTTTTAGCAGCATTGTGCTCTTTCTTGTGGTGACACACTTGTGCCTTGTGGCCTGGTTTTCCGCACACCCAGCAGCCTTCTTGAGGTTTGAAACATTTCCCCTTTGGAGCCATGGATGCTGCCTTGCCTTTGCCCCTGTTTTTCTTTTGAAATAGAGGATTGGACTTTGAGTTGTCTCCTTCAATAACGTTAGCCTTGGCCTCCATGGATAAGACATCATTCTTCTCATTCACTCGGTTGCTCTCTTCCACTCGAAGCTTTAAAACTAGTTTCTCCATCGACATTTCTTCAGTCATATGCTTCAATTGTCGTTTGAAGTCCTTCGAGGATGGAGGAAGCTTTTCAATGATCGTAATCACTTGGAATTTCTCATCTAACTCCATGCCTTCAGTGTGCAATTCATGGATTATGATCTGTAATTCTTCAACTTGGTTGAGAACTGACTTGTGATCTACCATCCTATAATGCATAAACTTGCCAATGCTGAACTTGCCGCCACTTGCTGCTTGTGACATGTACTTTTTCTCCAGAGATTCGCATAACTCTTTTGTAGTCTTCCAGGTGACGAACACATCATAGAGTGTGTCATCC
Source organism: Rosa x damascena (assembly GCA_001662545.1). Lineage (NCBI taxonomy): Eukaryota > Viridiplantae > Streptophyta > Magnoliopsida > Rosales > Rosaceae > Rosa > Rosa x damascena. The sequence continues at coordinate 17,336 of LYNE01003205.1, read as the reverse complement.
AATCCGTTAAGGATGCAGTTCCTGCATAGGAATTCACTATGGATCCATGCGTCAATGGCATTCATCGTCTCCTTTGACGTTCCTTCTTGTACCACAGGCTTTTCTTGCGAGATTATTTGTGCCAAATCCAAGGTTGTGAGATAAAACAACATTTTCTGTTGACATCTCTTGAAGTTGATCCCTTTGAACTTCTCTGGTTTCTCAATATGAGCGGTTTTAGCGACTATCGCCGATTGATCCATCTGATTATAGAATCAAAGAACTTATGTCTTAGATTGTTAATTCATGTGGGGATTGATAACCCCTAATCAATCCTAGTCGCTGGAAATTTTACAATCAATAGAATACTACGACAAATATATACAAATATATATGGAAAAATATATATATATATATATATATATATATAAAACAATATGTAAATAAATACAAATAGGAAGATTAGAATTCACTGACTTGATCTTATGAGAGACGCTTGCGTATGCAGCTCAATGTCCTAAGACAGAAATTCGTCCCCACACCTGTGCTATGGTTGATTATAGACTTCTGCCCTGCAGGATACAACTCTCGTTCCAAGGCCTTTGCATGGATGCCTTGAAACCTGGCACACTTCACTTGTGTTTCTCTAAAGTGTTTTTCAAAAGAAGAGATGTCGAAATTGATTGATGTCATTTTGCAATGAACCGTCACGCCATTTTTATAGAGAACATACAAGGAGACGCAACTGTTCGTTCAATTTGAATTTGATTTGAACAGTTACAACCATTTTCGATCAGTTTTAACCCAAAATTGTCTTGATCCGAATTTATAAAAAGAAAAAAAATTATTGGAATTTTAATTTCGGCCCAAGGCCCTATTTTTGATATTATTAATATATATTTACAATATATCCAATAGAAAAGGGCTTGCCTCTCATCCAATGGGCCTTCCCTTTAAGCTTGTCCATTTAATATGTTCTTTGTGTAAACATATATAAATAGACCAAACCAGAGCCTTGTCTCCATTGTCGGATCATCTTCCAACTTCCAATAGGTTGTAACAAGCTGTTGCTGTCAGCGATTGTTTTTGGGTTCCCCGATTCTGCTTCAGCACCCTTAAATATGAATTGGTTCTTGATGGAGCTAAATCTGCAGTGCTGGGCCGAGTTAATGATCTTGGGTAAGTTTACAGTCGTGGTGGCAGTTTCGATATTCCTTGATAACTTCTTAGAGCAAGTCCACTGGTCTCGTTTTGACTAGCTGCCATGTCATTTTGATGATGTGTTAACCGGCTAGAAGGAAAAATTTGCTTCCACCGGCCAAGCTTGACCAGCCAAGCTTTGCCTTTGCATGACCCAGTCCAAAAAACAGGGCAAGCTCGTGACTTTTTTCTTGCCCAAGGTCATCCGGCTGCCAGCTCGGCCCACATGAGATCATGGGTGATGCACAGAGAGAGACGCGGAAGTGGCACAGCGTGGAGGACACGGACGAATGGGGAAGCGCCATGTCGCCGATCGCGTTGACACACTGTGATCGAAATTAAACCCAAAAGAAATTCAAACCGCCACCACAAGGGGTGGTACGATGGAGGCAGGACATACCCAAGCTCCTCACTTTAGCCAACTCAATAAACTGGGCTTTCTCGGACTTCAATTGATACTCCACGACGTCGGAAACGAACCAAGGAAGTCAGAACAGCTGCCGGCGGTGACAATCGCAGCGACGCCCAAAGCTAACCCAGAAACCCAATCAGTCAACAATTGATCGAATTCAAAAACTAAACTTAGCAAGACGTAGAGCACGTCGAAAGACTCAACTTCCGTACCTCATGCAGGCCCGAAGATCGTCGGAACTTCGTTGGAAAATCCGTAGCTTCTCGTCGTTGATTCTTTGTTCACCGTTGATGCATGTACAATCCGAGTACGCAGGGGCGTAGGCAAAGGCGAGACGAAGCTGTTGCCAGTGGTTCGCCGCGGAGAGGTGGTCGGACGGAGGAGTTCTGTCCGGGTCATGGCTTCAGGTCTTCGAGGAGCAGAAACGGGTCGAGAGCTCTGATCGTCTCTGGAATGATCTGGGACGGTGATTAGATCTAAGGGCTATTTATAGCCTGAGTTTCATTTCAGACAAACGGTGCTAATCAAGCGGTGGACTTTTTAACGGTCCAGATCATTTCTTTTTATTTAAAATGAATTTCCATAATTCCTAAACTTCTGAAATTCAAAATAAATAGTTCCGGCGTCGGAAAAATTCCCCGAAAATTCTCACAGACTCGTAACGTCGCGTACTTTATTTTATAGACTCCAAACAAACTTTGGAGATTCCACCTTGTGAAAAATCCCAATACTTATTTCCGAAGACCCTAATAATTACCGAGATCGTCAAATTGTTCCAAACGATCTCAATTTTTCCGGGGCTCACAGGTGGCTTCACTCATTTCAAGATAAATTGTTGGTAACTGTAGGTGGCTCATAATTTGTCCACCGAAAATATTAGAAAAATAGTAAATTGCATAATTATGACATTAATTATCCATAAATCTCCATTATTATCATCTATTTACATCAAATATATTTTAATTTTAAAATAAAAAAATAAAAAAATAAAAAAATAAAAATTCAATGAACAGTTAAAACACTCAATGAAGAGTGAAAATGAACAGTTAAGAATCGATGAACAGTGAAAAATGAACAGTCTTGACTGGTCAAGAAAAAAAACGGATGGAAACCCATGTCCGGTGGCAGTGAACAGTTACTTGACTTTTCGACCTTGACATTTCTTGACTACGGGTGAACTTGCTCTTAGTTTTGAATTGTGCTGTGAGTTGTCTATTGATAGTTTGATACATGGTTATGCTAGTAAACACAAAATTTGCGAAGTCTGGAAATAATAGTTGAAAAACGAGGGAAACTCTTGGTTGCTGTATTCTTCATCGGAAAAGTATCTTGCCAGCTCAGACGTTTTGTCTGGCTTTCTTTGATTCGAAGGTTAGTTAGGTTCAGTTTGAAGTCCTAACCATTGTTTTGTGTGGTTAGCTTCTGGAATTGGGTATGTTTGTGATTAAGGTGTTGAAACTGAAATCTTCCCTATTATATGTTCAATTTATCAAGTTGGTATGATTGTGATGGTTAGAGTTATGTTGAGTTAAGAAGGAATTTGGGAAGAATTGATTAAACTATTGTGGTATTGAAATCGTGGACTGGAATTGATTGCTTGATTAAAATCTGGTTGTGGCCGAGAATGATGTTGATTTCGTCTGTTACCTTGGTTGAATAAGCGAAACTTAGAACAAGACGGGTGAAATGCTTTTAGATATTTCACTCTTGGTCAATTAAGTATAAAGTGTGAAATTTGGAATCACGTTGAAGAAAATGGTCTAAGTAGTACCATTGATGTTCATAGTAATTTGACGGAATTACTATGCTACGAATTTACAAAAGAGAATGAGAATTGAATAATGTTTGGATTAATTTCAGTTTACCTCCCTGAGGTTTGGGCCTAACATTATGTTAGTCTCTGCAGTTTCAATTTAATCAACAACACCTCTATACTCTTAATTTTAATCAGCCATGTCCAATTTTTATTGCTCTATCCAAATTGGATGTTAACGGTTGACGTGGACATTCAGGGGGTGTATTCAATTCAGATTTTAAAAGATTTTGGCTGACTTTTAATAATCCATGGATTCTGCTAACTCCATGGATTGTTTTAATGCCATATGGAGTTAAGCAGATTTTATTATATTGATTCATCGGTATTTTTATAGATTTTATAAGTCTATAGATTGTTGTAATAGCAATAAATAAATAAATACATTGATCAAAACACAACCAATAGAATAAAAATGATTATGACTTGAAACAAAATGATCTTGTACAATGGCATAGGTTACTAGTATCAAACTCAAAGAGAGAACTCTATCAAATAAAAGCATTCCTAGTATCAATTTAATTTCTAGTATTATAGGTTACTCTCGCAGCATATGAATAGCATCTTTTCTCTCTTGACTTAAATAAACAGATTCCAAGTTCAACTGGGTGTAAACATGCCATGAGGAGCAGAGCAGGTCATGGAGAATCAAGGAGCCCAGCAAATGTTTCATGGAATGTATGATGTAGTGCTATATCTTGGGATCATTGATATATTGCAAGACTACATGGGCAAGAAGATTAAACATGCAAATGTTTCTCTGCCTCTGGTTTTGTTATTGTTGCTTAGTATATGTACCTAAATCCTTTTTCCCAATTATCACATCATGTTCAGCCATTAATCATTAACAAGCCACCAACGAAATATTATACATAAAGAGAGAGAAAATTTGTGCTCATATCAAATCAAGATAACATAATGCAAATGCAATATGTTCACATGAAATTGCTATCATACGAAAATCAGATATTGTTTTTTTTTTTTTTTGACTTTATCAAGTGGAATCTAAAGGCTTCCTAAGCCTATGATAAACCCTTTCGGCGCATGTGAAATGCTCCAACTGTCCATTGCAGTACAATGTCTGACCACTTTGACAGCTTCGGGGTTCGAACCTAGGTTGGGGAGCACACCCAACTAGACAAGAACCACTAGGCCACTTGCAGTGGTTAAAATCAGATATTGTTACATGTTACAACTTTTCAATATCTTTTCAATTTAAATCTTAACACAGGCATTTACAAATGAAAAATGGGACTTTGAACTTCTACACCGAAAGGAGTAATTAAACTTCAAGATATAGCTAGCTGACACAGGTCATATCATATCAAATTGTCATTTGTTGCAATGCTCTCTGTTGGCTGCTGGGGGTTGAGGTCTTGAAGGAACTCCAGGAATACCTATGCCATTAGCTGTTGGGGGTGGTTGAGGTTTGTTCGTCTCTGGTGGCTCAACTTTGAGATATAGCTGCAACTGCACATTGATATATAACAAATAGCAAAATTAGGGGATAACTCAACCAATAGCATAAACCATCAAAGTGATCAAACTAGATGCCTAAAAGATTGCAAATTCTAGCTTGATTCAACTTGTAGGCTTTAAGTAGGTATATCAAGATAAAAATTCTTTTATTTAATCTATTACTAATGCAATATATTCCTTCATTTCGGACTTCATATTCTAGTCAATTGAATCTGTTGAATTGTTGTTCAGTTCATATTGAAATGAATCAAAATCATCAATTCAGTTGTAATGACTCTACATTGAGCATCAATAGTTTTACTCACTTGTGGAAGCAAATAAGTTTTTCCAGATACACTCTACATAACCAAAATAACACAACGAACCCACACTTGGAAGAGAAGACTCTGCTTTGTCTCTCCATCGAACTGCTTTGTTACTCTATACCCCAGCCTACAAATTTTCATTGCAAGTAATCAAAACAAAGATATAATTATCAGCTTATGAGTTAACTCTAACCCCATTTAATGTATGGGCGAAGTAGGTATCCTCATTGTTGTGCAACGTCAAGCAAATTTACACTCATAGCTACATAACCCCAGCAAGAACTATGAGATTGAATGATTAAGATACGAATATGAAGAGAGAAGAGAAAGAGAAACGGTTGATGCCTTCCGAGGTGATTGCGGCATGAAGTATGGATCTGTGGTAAGATTGATGGTCTCGAGGACGAGTCGGCGGAATCACTCTTGGCGGTTGATTGCTTCTTTTTTGGGGGAGGCGGCGCCGCCGCTGCAGGGCTTTGAGCTCCCACTCTCGGTCCGTGTTTACTCCCCGGCTTTTCGATTTGAAGAAATTATCTACCGAGGAGAAAACCCAGTGAGGCTCTACACGTCTTTTACTGAGCCAGCGAGACAGAACGTCAAAATCTGCAGCTAGGTGAGGAGATTTCTGAATGGATTTTGTACTTATACGGTTATACCTAGCCCCCTAAAATCATTCGCAATCCAACATTTAATGAAATCCTTGAGAATCTTTAGAGTTTTGAATACCCACTATATTTTAATGGATATTTTAAAATCTTAATTGAATACATTCAGATTTAGAATGACTTTTTAAAATCCTAATTGAATACCCACCGACTTTTAGGGCACGTTTACTTACTTGGAAGGAAAGGGAATGATTACGGGGTAAAAACATTCATGCGTTTACTAACACATAAAGGAATCGGAATGATTCCGGGTAAAAGAATTCCTGCATTAACTAACACATGAAGGAATCGGAATGGATGTAGGTCCCACCTCCTTATCAGGAATCGATTCCTGAATACTCAGGAATTCGATTACGAAGGATGGAGATCGGTTTAGGAATCATTCCTTCGGAATCAATACCGATTCCTTTCTTCTCCCATTCCACTTGTCTCCGATTCATGATTATTTTCCATTCCAAGTAAGTAAACATGCCATTAAAGTTTAAAAAAATCCTATAAACTCTCAATTGAATACACCTCCTCAGACTCCTACAATCAGACCCACCTGAGGGGCTAAATTTGTCTATTACTAATGAAAGAAAGGAGAGAATCTCGATCTTGGCAATGCAAGACGCGTCATCTCCTTCGTCTCCCTCAGGCAACTCCCTTTCTCTTCCTCTTTGTGATTCGCCACCGTCGTAATTGAGATGAGAGAACTCAAGCCATCCGCTTCAATGACAGAGTTTTGGATGCTTCACAGCCTCTTTGTCTTCGTCTTCTGGAACTTTTCGGTTTCGTTTTTTTTCGTTTCAGTCTCTTCCTTAAGGAACGGATCGGAGAACGACCAAACTGATTGGAGGTTTTTGGCTTGGGATTGTCGATCTCCATAGACGACATCGTCTGGTTCTGGTTTTCTGTTCCCATCTCAAATATCCTTCATTAACAAATCACACTAGCACTGATTAGTTGAATTTAGCTGCCAGAAAAATGCACGAGATGATGGAGATTGAGGTGGACGGAATACATACCTAAGATTGCTCCGGCGGCAATGTCGCAGTGACCACTGAGATTGAAAGTTGCTTCTACAGCTCTGCTCTCTCGCTTGGACTCTCGAATCGAAACAGAACTAGATCTTCAATCGCATTTTACTGTATAATCAGTTCAATTTTGTGTGCGAAAGCTTCATAGAGCTAGGTATGAGTTCAATTGAGTTTTTTTGGGTTTGAAATTGATTAGAGTGGAAGAATCTACAGTTTCAGATTAGGGGTTTTTGGTTAATTTGCAGGTGAATTGGGATATGTATCGATGTTAGGGCTTGAATTTTTGTGATGCAAGAGATAATCGGATCAGGTGTAATGTAATCGCTGCTCATGGTGGCGAGCGAGGAATTGAATTCAGAGGGTTGGGTTTCTTGTATGGAAACTCGAAGCCGGAAGTTGGCGGAGACACCTCAATATCCCCTTCATCTTCGTCTGGATTTTTTGGGTGCCAGAGATAGTTACGGGGAGAAGAGGATCAGAGGAAGAGAAGAATAATTATTTATTTTTTTTTTTT
>LYNE01003204.1:9002-20474 GCA_001662545.1 Rosa x damascena | reverse complement strand
AAAAAAAAAAAAAAAAAAACATGCTATGGTTATTCCTTATTTAGTATGCTATATATAAATTGAGTTTTGTCATGATAATGAAAATTCATGCGCATTATAAATACATAATTACCGTGATAAAGTATTTTCACATAGCATTGAAAAAAGAAATGTGACCGTTACGAATCTTGGTCTTGAAATCTAATTCATATTCTTAGAAAATAATTCACGTGAATCTCTTTATGACTCTTGTTTATATAGATGACTGACCCAACTCGACCTGAATTTGACATTTTGGACTCAGAAAGACTTGAGTACCATCCTTGAGTTTCTGATGTGGAAACCGCCTTTGTGGCAAAAGACTACACTGCCACCATCACCAACCCCAAAGACGATGTACCGTCTAACAAGGTGAAAGCAAGTGCCTTAATATTTCTAAGGCGACATATTAATCCTAGCCTACGTTGGGAGTACCTTCAGTTGAAGACACCCAAAGAACTGTGGGATGTCCTTAAGGGACGTTTTGGGAACATTCATGACACTTTACTCCCAGAATAGACCGTTTAGTGGAATAAAATCCTCTTGCTTGACTACAAAAAGATCAATGACTTCAACAAGGACATATTGCGCCTAAAGGCACGTCGATCTCAACTTCTGTGGAAGGGAACTCACAGAAGATGATATGATCCAGAAGACTCTTTCCACTTTTCCTACTTCAACACTTATACTAGTGAACCAGTATATGCTGGAGTATGACAACAAAAGAATCACAACCTTCAATAAGCTAATCAATCTACTGCAAGTGGCTGAGAGACATAATGAGGTTCTTTTGAACAACAATGCCAGGTCCGTTGGGACAAAGAAAATTCCCGAGGCTAATTATGACAAAGTGAAAGGTGAAAAGAACCCCAATATAAAGGGGGTTGGACGTGATGATCCTTACCCATGTGGCAACAATCCACCATGTGGAAAGGGACATGGGGGTCGTGGTATGGGCCGTGGAGGCCCTCCCAATGTATGGCGCAGAGATGGTGGTTTTGGCCCTAGTGGTCATGGAAATAAGATGCAAAAGGCACCTAAGAACCCTTTAGTCAAAAAGGAAAGAGTTGGCAATGAACCATGCTATAGATGTGGAGTTATTGGGCATTAGTACAACAACTGCCAAGCAAGCAACAGAGTAGCAGCCACTTACAAGAGGTATAGGGAGTCTAAAGAACAAGAGGCTCACTATATGGAAGAAGAAGGCCATGACCCAGACGTCAACCTTAAAATTACAGACTTCAATGGCAACAAGGAACTTGCAAAGTCAATCGATGCTCTAGATTTTGACTGATCTGCTTTATTTTATTTTCCAAAGATAGTTGTGAACGCATATTGCCTCATTTTTTTTAATTAGACTATTGCTTGGTCTTAAAGTTTAAATAACGGTTTGATGAATTAGATTTCTAAACAAGAACGTGATTTGATTATCGTTGGCTTATTAATAAATTTCAGATTTTATTCTGAAGCATTGAATTTATTCGATTTTATTCACTACACATATATACATGGTTCGAAATAGCACTATAAAGATGTAAAGCAATACATCTAGAAAAAAAAATTTAGAATGAAAAGATTATCATTCTACCTAAATAGAAATACTCTAAAGAATATGAGATATATTTTCTAATTAATTAATAATACCTCCCATTTACTTGTAGGAATGAATCGAGGAGAACTGAGTGCTTAATTAGTTGATAGTAGGACTACCCACACCATATTAAGGAATGGACAATTATTCATTGAATTAAGGGCAAAATACTGTTTCGTATCCTGTGGTATGGGCCAAACATCGATTCAGTCCCTTGACTTTCAATTTCATCAAAAACACCCTCACAATATCATCTTCTCGTCCAATAGGTCCCTCTGAATCAATTCCATCAATTTCAGACGTTAAGTGCTGACATGACATTTCCAACTCATCAAATGTGGGGCCCACATGAAAGTGAAATTCTCAAACTAACCCTGGCCAACCAAATATGGAAAAATCCAAAATAAATTTCAGACTTTGAGGTTGGGGAGACTCGAACCCACACCAACACATATGCAAATGAAAGCCCCAACCACCAGACCACTTGCATGGTATTGCAATATTATAAACAAAAATAACATATGTATAATGGTTTATCCTCCTTCTCCACCCACCTCTCTCCTCTTCTCTCTTCTTCTTCCTCTTCCGCCATGAAAGACCCAGAAGCGATGGCGGTGCATATTCCCTCATCATCATGATTACATTTGACTGCAATTATCTAGTGCAATCATCGATCTCTTACCTCATTGAGCATATCCCATTGCCTTTTGAAATGCCAATCAAACCTCCAATGTGATAGGAACTTCATAGTTAGGTCGAGACATCGATCGTATCTGCCACACCAAATTCTTTATTGGTCGTTGTCATCTCGCACTCAATGCAGCAACTAGACTCATATTAGGTAGAACTTCTTTAACCCCACAATTATATATCGAATGGTCCAAAATGTGGATCTAAAAGAAACCAATTATTATGAACAAGTAAATTCAGAATTCTATAAAAAGATGCAATTGTAAAAGGAGGGTTCTGAATTGAATTGGGGACGGACAAGAAGAAATATGAAAGGAGAGAACTGTTGATTATTGAATAATTATGTGTGTGTATGAAACTATGATTATATGAAACTATGATTACATGAAACACTAATTGTCTTCCGTCGGCGGTGTAGTGGAGGACGCCGCTCTTGAAGAGAATCTCGCAGTCGCTTCTAGGTCTTTCATGGCGGAAGAGGAAAAAGAAGAGGAGAGGAGGAGAGAGGTGGGTGGAGAAGGAGGATGACAAAGTGTTTTTAAACTATTATACATATGTTATTTTTGTTTGTAATATTGTAATACCATGCAAGTGGTCTGGTCGTTAGGACTTTCATTTGCATATGTGTTGGTGTGGATTCGAGTCTCCCCAACCTCGAAGTTAGGAATTTATTTTGGATTTTTCCATATTTCGTTGGCTAAGGTCAGTTTGGGAATTTCACTTCCGTGTGGGCCTCACATTTGATGAGTTGGAAATGTCATGTCAGCACATAACGTCTGAAGTTGACAGAATTGAGTCAGAGGGACCTATTGGATGAGAAGATGATATTGTGGGGGTGTTTTTGATGAAATTGAAAGTCGAGGGACTGAATCGATGTTTGGCCCATACCACAGGGTACTAAACAGTATTTAGCCCTTGAATTAATAGCCTATAATTCCTCTGTGACTACGATGATTGGATCATCACAAGTAATAAAAGGGCAAGGAACTGCCAAATTTTTGCTGCCTAACGGCACAATGTTTAAAGTCACAGATGCTTTATATGCACCAAGAGCTAATCAAACCTTGTTAAGTTTCAAAGATATTCGTGCCAATGGTTATCATGTAGAAACCCACTGTGAGAATGGAACCGAATACTTTTATATTACCTCTAATGAATGTGGAATGAAACGTATTTTAGAGAAACTAATTAGTCAATCTAGTTGAATGTACCTCACTACTATTTGGATCATTGAATCTTATGCTGTCACCAATAATGAAATGTGGGACACTGGCTCATACAGGCTTTGGCATGACCGCCTATGGCACCCTGATCTTGGCATGATGATCCGTATTTTAAAGAACTCACACGGACATCCCTTCTTTTGAGTGAAAAATAAAATGGGACAAAGCTCCCCCACACTACAAGGTGTCGGTCCTAGTACTGCTCAAATGCAGCCATTGCCTTCTGAAGTACCAGAAGCACTGCCTCCGTCCCATTATGCCTCATTGACTATTTCAAAGGCACATCACTCTTTTTGGAAAGCCTGCTCTTTGACAAAAACAGGATCGAGACCTTCCTATGCTAAAGACAAAAAACAAAACATTTTATTCTTACAAAGGATATAACGAGATATCTGTGGGCCTATCCATCCAGAATGCGGACCATTTAAGTACTTTATGATTCTGGTGGATGCTTCGACACGTTGGTCACATGTCGCATTATTGTCCACAAGAAATGCTGCATTTGTAAAACTCCTAGCACAGATTATACGTTTAAACGCTCACCACCCTGATCACCCTATCAAGTCTATAAGGCTTGATAACGTCGGAGAGTTTACATCAAAAGCATTTGATGATTATTGCGTGTCTATTGGGATCGATGTAGAGCATCATGTACTCCATGTGCATACACAAAATGGTCTCGCAAAAGCCACCATCAAAAGGCTATAAATGGTGGCTAGGGCACTGGTTATGCGCACCAACCTGCCTATATCTACCTGGGATTATGCAATATTGCACGCAGCTTTCTTGTTCGTTTCAGACCCACTGCGAGCCAACCATTTTCTGCGTACCAGTTGGTAACCTCATATTTCACACTTATACATATTTGGTTGCGCAGTATATGTGCCTATTGCGCCCTCACTGAGCACCAAAATGGGTCCTTAGAGACGATTAGATATTTATGTTGGATACGAGTCTCCAATAATTATCCGCTATTTGGAACCCTTGATAGGCGATCTCTTTACCGCTAGGTTTGCGGATTGTCACTTTGATGAGATAGTCTTCCCGTCGTTAGGGGGAGATATGAAAAAGGATTTTCCAAGGGAACGATAGGAATTGTCGTGATTTGTCCCCACTCTGTCTCATTTTGATCCCTACACTTCACAATGTGAAAGTGAAGTGAAAAGAATAATCGATCTTCAGAATGTAGCAAATTCAATGCCTGATGCGTTTACTGATATAGCAAAAGTGAGGAGATCACATATTCCAACTGCAAATGTTTCTGCAAGGTTAGAAGTCCCCAACAAGGGGCATGGCACCGCAGATAGAGGCTCTACAACCACACTTAGTGGAGGTGTGGTTGAGGCCGTGGCTCTCCAAAGGAAGAGAGGGAGGCCACTTGGTTCGACTGACACTCACCCAAGGAAGAAGAGGGCGGAGTAAGGCACAAACCGATCCATTAATCATCAATGTAGAGAATTCCTCTCATGAGATTGTCTCTGATTATAGTTATGTCCATAAATCAATACTGGAGGATGCTGTTTGAAATGATTCCAGAGAACAAATAAATTTCAATGGATTATGAGAGTGTGTATGAGTTGATGGAAAGATCTTCCATACACATTGATGATATATTTGCATACACTGTTGCTTAAGAAGTCATAGAGCACGATGATATCGAACCACGCTTTGTTGCAGAATGTTAACAAATAGCAGATTGGCCTAAAAGAAGCAATCCAGGCAGAACTAGATTCTCTGGCAAAGAGACAGGTATTTGGTTTGGTAGTGCTAATCCCACCAAGTGTAAAGCCTGTAGGACATGAACGGGTCTTTGTCAGAAAGCGTAATGAGAATAATGAAGTCTTGAAGTATAAGGCTCGCCTTGTGACGCAAGGTTTCTCACAGCGCCCTGGCATACTCTCCCGTAATGGACGTTATAACGTTCTGCTACTTAGTTAGCTTGGTAGTTTCCGAAGGACTGGAAATGCAGCTCATGGATGTGGTTACTATATATCTCTATGGGGATCTTGATTCAGATATATATATATATATATATATATATGAAAGTGCCTGATGGCCTTACATTACCCAAATCAAGTGACTCTAAACCACGGAGTGTGTTTGCAATTAAGTTGAAACGCTCACTTTAAGGATTGAAACAATCCGGGCGGATGTGGTATACTCGTCTAAGTGACTACTTGATTGGGAAGGGATATAAGAACGATGAATTATACCCCTGCATATTCATAAAGAAAACAAGTTCCGGATTTGCAATTGTAGCTGTATATGTCGATGATATGAACATAATAGGTACTCTTGATGAAATAAGAGAAACCCTGGGCTACTTGAAATCCGAATTTGAGATGAAGGATATTGGGAAAATTCGATTTTGTCTAGGTCTTGAACTAGAACACCGAGTTTGTGAAATATTAGTCCACCAGTATGCATATGTCCAAAAGATGCTCAAGCAATTCAACATGGACAAAGCGCATCCTGCTAGTACTCCCATGATCGGTTGAAGTTTGGATGCAAAGAAAGATCCATTTCATCCAAAGGAAGATGACGAAGAGGTGTTGGGAGCTGAAATTCCCTATCTAAGTGCAATGGGTGCATTATTGTACTTAGCCCAATGCACTCTACCAGACATTGCATTCTCAGTGAACTTGTTAGCTAGATTTAGCTCAGCGCCAACGCAACGTCACTGGAATTGTATCAATAATATTTTCCGATACCTAAAAGGAACTATTGACTTGGGACTGTTCTTTCCCTACACAGAGAGACAAGAGGGGCCGCAGATGGAACTGCAATCCCCAAAGGAAATGTTGATGGCGAAGGCTCCAATCACTACACCGAAAACCCCAATAATGTTTTGGTTGGTTTTGCTGATGCTGGGTACCTCTTTGACCCACATAAAGGTCGTTCCTAAACTGGTTATGTATTTACCATTGGCAACACGGCGATATCTTGGAGATCACCAAGCAAACCCTTGTGGCTACCTCCTCGAACCACTCTGAGATCATTGCTCTACATGAGGCGGTTCGTGAGTGTACATGGTTAAGAGCTATCATTACACATATTCGAGGGACAAATGGTTTCAGTTCTACCACTGAAGAGCCTACTTGCATTTATGAAGATAATGCAGCTTGCATCAAACATGTGAAGCTAGGTTATATCAAGGGTGATAATACAAAACACATAGCGCTAAAGTTTTTCTACAATCAGCAACAACAGGCTCTCCTCAAGATTCAAGTGAATCAAGTAAGTTCTGAGGAGAATGTGGCAGATTTGTTCACCATATCATTGCCTAAGGCCATATTTGATAAACATGTGGAAAACATAGGAATGCGAAGACTTTCCAAGCTCCCTTGACTAATGTAAGGATCAGAGGGAGTTTAACACACACATGTCATCATCAAATGTAATAGATGCGTTGTACTCTTTTCCTTCGACCAAGGTGTACTTTTTCTCCCACAGGGTTTTTACTTGGCAAGGTATTTAGTGAGGCAACAATTCATGCACCATTTCGTCTTTGACTTGCCACAAGGGGGAATGTTAAAGGAAAAACACATTATGTGCTTTCGTCAAAATAACTGACGAAGAGGGAATTAAAGGATTAGCGATTACGGCTCAATTATCATTTACTGTCATTATTGTAATTGGTATTTCCATTGTAATTCTCTCTCTATATAAAGGGACTATCTAATGAAATGAGTAGACCAATTTCCATTTTACTTTTACATATATATATATATAATATGCCCGACCTGTAAAATAGAGTCTAAGACCCTTTTGGGACATTTGATAGAATTATAACGATATATTAGCATGACCTATGTGCAAGGATGACACGTGCAAATTGAGATACTAATGGTCCAAATTTTTCATTTGGAGATTGAATCTGATTTTGCAAGTTTAGTTCAGCTTTTCTAATTAGATGCTACTGAGTTGCACCCTCTTGGTACTATTCTCATGAGCTGCAAGTATTTGATCGACCAATTTGATACTTTCCAGATTAGGCATATTCATAGACAATGTAATATGGTTATCGATATCCTTACAAAAGAAAATACTCATTAGCACTGTTGGTATTTGCGCCTTCAGTTCTCCTCCTCCATTAGTAGTTGAAGAGATACTTGACGATGCCATGGGTGTTGCTAGAGCTGGCAAGTTTATAACAACCGCAATGGTTGAGCACTTTGTCGGACATTTGCCTCCCTTGTACCAAAACACAAAAACCTTAGTTATGTGCAAAAAATGCTATTTTGCAAAAATGAGTGGGTTAAAGTCTTGAATTTCAAAAACTGAGTGACCATTTTGTAACTTTTATTTCTTTTTCTTTTTTAGGTTTCTGTCTTTCTGAAACGGTTAAAACAACGTACCGAAATTACCAAACAGTTAAAAAGATACTTTACCTAGCAAAAGGTCCAAAACTCAAGTTACATATTCAGAGAGGTTATTCAAAATTTCCGAATCTAGGGTTTTAAATTTCCATATTATGATGATTAGTGTTGTTTTGATGAGTTTTCAGTTCGGTTTACATGGGCCGATAAGCTATAGGGCTATACCTAAGAAGCTCCTTTTTTGTTTGTTCTTCTATGGAATGTGTGATTGGAACTTTGGGGAAGTAAAGTAGTTGTTATAATGTGTATGTCCATATGTAGGCACTGCAATTGTCTTCTAGTTAGCCCATAAACCTTGCCATGCTACCCTGATAAGTTGTCGAATTCAGCAACAGAACTGGAACAGAGAAGAAAATAGAGAATCAAGTAACTCATATGACTATGTGAGTTCAAATGGGTGTTACTATATAGGTATTGGCTTGTAATTGTATTAACTGTTAGCATAAATCAAATATGTAGTGCTGATTTGTTGCTACTTTTACCAGCAATCAATAGAACTTGGCATTGGACTGGTGAGAAAAAACTGGTGAAGCTTTACAATGCTATCAAAAGACTTCTAGATTAGCCAAGGCTCATGCATGTCAAGATCCTAGATTCAGTGTCAGCATTGTTAACAGAATGCATCATGCATGGTAATTGGTACTGATTGAAGACAACAAAGAGGATGCTTGACGATAATGACCCTAAAAACTTGGTTATGTGCACCGCAGTTGATCAATTTTTGTGTCATGTAGATCACATTGTTCCTTTCGATATGATGCATTATGAGACAAAAATGGTTATTGACTTGATGATCAATTATCTATATAAAGTCTTTGACAAAAGTTAGATTACATCCTCATTGATCATCAAGTCAATGCCCACTTTTGTCATCTCATAGTGTTTCATATCAAATAAGTGCTTGGATTACCAGATCGATCCTAGACATAATCTTCCTATAGATGGAGAGCCTCTTGCCTCCCCTTTTCTAGCCCTCTCCTTCTGTGAGATTCACAAGACTCGCGAAGTAGTATATCTAGCTTCTTCAAATTTTGAACTTTGATTGCAAGAATTCTGTATTTCTTTCCCATTAGGCTTTAATTTGTCACTTGTTTCACCATCTTGTCATACAAGGAAGAGATTTTAGGGTTATGATGTTTGTCCCCGTTTTTTTTTTTTTTCCTTACTTATTTTTATGAATCATTGGGGTTATGACATTTGAAAGAGGAAAGACTAATGAGTTGCCTTTATCTACATTGTGCCACTTTACATGATGCACAAATACATTACTTCCAAACTCTACTTAACTTCATCCTCTTCTTCCTAGTATAGCTTAATAGGTCATAATTCTCTCCGTGAATTCATGCCATGGCTAATGGTTGGTATTGTAGAGGATGAACTTCTCTCTGCAAAAGTGCTTGTTTCACTTCAATGTGGATAGACGAAGCACCAATGTGGTATGTGATAGCACATTGACTCATCAGAAAGTCCTTTGGAATTACTTTCTCTCATGCATAGAAGGACGAGCTTCTCACTTAAATTCTCACATTCCAACCTATAGAACATATCTTCCTGAAGACAATGTAAAAATATGAAAAATGTAAACGCTGGATTACTTATTAGTTTGTATAAGCAAATAAATGAGAGTAGAAAAACAAAAAAACTAGAGTACCTGGAGATGTAAATTATAGAAGAACCTCCCGCCAGAGGACACAAAGGAAGAAGTATTCAGTATTTCAAGCCCATCCTCCTCCAGACTTTGCAAAATCCGAGATATGAAATTGTGGGTGGAATTATTTGTGGATATTTGAATGGCAACTTCACTATCACTAAGACGAGTTGTTGAAACAGCAGATAATGAGCTCCGACTTCTCCGAGCTGTGCTTTGATCCTGTTTCTGGTAAATTGTTTTATGTCATTGTATGTGTCTAAGCTCTGTCGTACTATCAGTGTTTTGTCATAATTATTACACACTTAAGTAATAATGCTTTTGTGCAGTCTTTCTTCTAGCATTGCTTTAGTAGGTATAATTTAGAGATGCCAGTAGGACTTGATATAAATTCTCGGGTGAAACTTATAAATTAGGTCATTGGTGCACTGTTCATTAGATTTCCTGCAAGTTCAAATTTTGGTATACCTACAAGCACTCTACTGATTCTGGGAATGCTTTGTGTATTGCAGATGGCCTTGTATGGAGGTGGCCAAGTGGTGGAAGGATTCGTCCAAAGTTTTGTTAGATTTTAACTCAATATTAGGCGTGCAAGTAGGGAGTGAGAAATTTCGTATTCAACATGAAAATGAATTGATTTGAGATACATTGAGGGCAATCTTATAATCATTATTGAGCTTAACCTTATTGTGTGACATATTTTTTACTGAATACCTGTAATGATGCTAATATAAAAAAGGTATCACCTTAGTCACTTTCTGAAAATGTTTATAGATCTCCATGTAAAATGGAATTGCTGACCTTTTTCATCATTGTGGATTAGCAGTCGATAGAAATCCTGGATGAGAACACTGGTGGAAAGAGTAGTGACGACCCTGAAGTATAAGAAGGCTAAGCTAATGGGTGAACATTGTATAGATATTTGACTTCAATTCATCTCTTGAAACTGTCATCAATAAAGTAAAGCTAATTAATTAACCTGTTCCATGATTGTCTGAACTTAACTCACATTTTTGGTTGGTGGTGAAACTGGTTGGGACATTTGTACTTCATTAGCTTAGAATGAAGCTAGAATAGGAGTTCGTTAGAGTGGGGATTCGATTTTCTTCCAATGTAATGCAAAAAAAGAGTTGGCAACGGATGATGTGAAAGATCGGCGATCATAATTTCTTCTTGTAAATTTTTTTCTCAAATTTAGTTTTAGTTCTAAATGTTTGAAAGATCGATAGACAATGCTTTCATAGTTAGTATTCGTATCATAAATTAAAATTAAAAGATGTCTTACTTTTGTATTCTAAATAAAAAAGAAAAAAAAAATCACCTCTATGGAGCCATAAACCCCCTTCCTACACATCTCCTCAACCTCATTACTCTACCCTCCCGTTCACAAAATCACTACCCATCCTTCTTAGCCAACAATGAAACCTTACACACTCCTAAACCCTCAGACCCTTAAACCCCAAAATCTCAGACCCATTTTCCTCACAACCCAATCTATTTCTTCACTCACCCACCACTCTCTCCTCAACTCCATCCAAACTTGTCAGTGGCATTTCATCCAACACCTTCCGCCCTTCCTCTCTAATCTCCCAAACCCTCTTCCATCTCCACCAAAGCCCTCACCTTGTCCATCAATTCACATCCCACATCGACTTTGCCCGCCTCGAAATCCAAACCCAATGCCTCACCGTCGCCAATCCTCGGTAGCGGCATTGCTTCGATCCGAGACGTTTTCGACTCGCTGGCTCGTGCCCGAGTGCGCTTGAGTGCCGATGAGGCTTTTGAGTGCTTTAACTTGATGACGAGTGGAAATGTTATGCCTAAGACTAAGACTTGTAATGAATTGTTGAGTTTGTTTTCGAAATTGAATCGAACCGAGAGGGCTTGGGTTTTGTTTGCTGACATGTTTAGGTTGAAGATCAG
>LYNE01003203.1:3429-18317 GCA_001662545.1 Rosa x damascena | reverse complement strand
ACCATTTGAGTCGTCTCTTATATCTGCAGGTGGAAAAGAATGTGCTCAACAGTTTCCAGCATGAGCAGAACTGCAGATGGAAAAAATAAAGTTAAATGTTAAAACAGAGGAAAATCTAATTGCTTCAAAATATGTTGTCATTCGCCCTCGCTTTTCTACATGCTTAACATATCTAATAACACTATCATCAATAACCATGACATCTGAAATGTATTCATAAGAATGAATAGTATAATAAGATATTCTTATTTCTTACTGAAAGCTTTAATTTAGATAACACCATTTGAGTTAAAAATACCTGGTGAGTCTGAGTTGTCTCTCATTCTCAGCAGGTGGAAAAGGATGTGCTCAACAGTTTCCAGTATAAGCATAACTGGAGATGAAAAAAATAAAAATGTTAAAATAGATCAAGGAAAGTTTGAGAAGAGCAGAGTGTTGTTATCCTTGTTATGGATCAAAAGAACCAGCAGAGTTGATGACTGGATCAACAACTGGCCTTCAGTGGCTTGATTAACAAGAGTAAGAGTGCTTCAATTGTAATGTGTGTGTGTGTGTGTAACATTAGGATCAATATGGATGTTGTTTGAAAATTACAAGTATCTGGAATTGAGAATCCAAATATTATGTTCTTGGTACTATGAAGCAAATGTGTTGATAAGAATGAAGAGTATAAGAAGATATTCTTATGTCAATAAAATTCCCCTATTTCTGACGAGTGGAAGCTTGATTTGAGTTGTCTCTTATGTCAATATGTGTAGGAGGAAAAGTGTTGGAGAGCCTTGTCAACAGAAGGTAAAAATGCAAGAAAATTAATTCATCTCAATTCATTTCTGCCCAGCAATGGGAATTGTTTTACTTCTTTAAAGGCATTGAGATAATCTGATACAAAAGCAAGTACATCTTGTTTCTACTCTCTCAGGTGATCCTTGATATTTGGATGGGTGCAAATAGCAGTTGGTTCATGGGTGCACATAGCAATTGTTGTTAATTGTCTGATTAAGAGAGTTGGCTGCAACAAAAAGTATGTGCTCAACAGTTTTCAGAAGATGGAAGAAATAAAAAGTTAAAAAGTTTTCAGCAGTTTTCAAAACATGTTGTCATTTGCTCTAGCTTTTCTACATGCTTAATATATCTAATAACACTATCATCACTAGTGTTATGACATCTGTAATGTATTCATAAGAATGAAGAGTATAATAAGATATTCTTACTGAAAGCTTTAATTTAGATAACCTCTTTTCAGTTAAAAATACCTGGTGAGTCTGAGTCGTCTCTTATCTCATTCTCATTCTCCTTCTCAGCAGGTAGAAAAGGATGTGCTCAACAGTTTTCAGCATAAGCAGAACTGGAGATGGAAGAAATAAAAAGTTAAATCAGAGGAAAATTTGACAAGCTTCAACATGTTCCCTCGCTTTTCTATATATTTGATAAACATTATCATCAGTGCGGATGTTGTCTGAAATTACAAGTACGTACCTGGAAACGACTAGATTGAGGAGCGTCAATTGTCTCTCATATGAGCTTCCCATCAATATATACGTGAGGGATGTGTGCTATCTTGGGCCGGTATCGTCCTTTGCATCTCTCTTCAAGTAGAGGACACCAGCAAATCTCAAGTTTCGTAAGTTGAAGATTATATACAATCAATCTTGACTAATGAAAAATTGAAGATCAGAAGTTGATAAACTAGAGCGAAATGAAAGACTTTTACCAAGTCAAACCAAGAAAGCACCAACTAGAGGATAAGCAATTCAAACAATGACAACTCGTTGTTTTCCCTCTTTTTAAAAGCACATCTGAATTCCTCCTTTTTGCCCCAGTGGCTGAACAAGACACCAGGAGTAGCTCACTAGGACTTGAGACAGCTCCTTACATCTTGGCCATTGGCACAAGCAGATCTCTTAGACAAATACAATACAGCATGGGAGACTTTGAAGACTGGTTTTGAATATGGCAAGGAACAATAAGAACTCGATGACTTAAATGATTATTATTATATTTTTCTTCGGAGATTTCAACTGAAGATCAGCAGCATGACTTGAATAGGCATGAAGCTTTTCATGGACAAATATGTGCTGATTTAAAAGCTTATTAAAATTCCTTACAGTCAACAGGTCAAATCTAAAATGAAGCCATCTTTTGAGAATCAATGAAATTCATAGCAGTTCACAAAAACTAAACACTCTAAAGCAGGGTATTAGGTAAATAATTCTTCAGGTTCTGAAAAGTTTTAAATTCACTTGACAAAACCACATACTGAGTATTAAGTCATTAAGTACACGTCCAGAATTCCCAACAAAAAGGTCACCATAACATACATGCACCAAAACACAGCCAAGGAACTCAATTTGGAGTTTATGTAAATAATAGAAATTCATGTTCTATTTCATTCAACAGAAAGTACAAAATGAGAAGGGATAATCCTATTCATCCCGCTGGTTTTAATTATCTAACTGATATCAATGGCTTAAACAATGAACTGGACACATGCAGATACACATAAAGTAAGAAGTAAATACCTTCTTTTCCTTTTGAATCTCTGATGCAACTCCAGCTACTCCAACCAAAGACTTTGAACTTATCAGATGAACGCTCATAACACTGCAAAGAAGCACCAAGGGAAACTCTTTTAGATGGATACTATATAAACAAGTAAAAGCAAAGGCCAAGGAAACTGATCTTACTTTAAGCTTCTTCTTTACAGTGGCCTGCACAACCTAATCACCAATACAATTAAAATCAGTCCCCTTGGGAAGTAAATTAACCTGTCATTAGAAAGTCCAATTAGAAAACTGCATGCATCAATGTCACGTTAAATAAGTACCAATGAGCAGCTTAATACCTTAGTAATTACAAACATTATTGGATTTGCACCAGCCAAATCACGCACACAAGCTAAAAAGCTACCATTGAAGCCCACAATATCAACCTACATTCCACTAACCATCTGCCTTGTTCCCAATTTAGTCAGTAGATTAAAATATGAATTTGGTGTTAATAGGTAGAGTAATCTAGTATCTTTGCTTACTTTAGAGTTTGTCTCAGAGCCGAAACAGGGTCATGATGATGACTACCCCATAACTAGGTAACAAAAATGTCTTCTCTTTCTACAGTCCCGTCTTGAACTGCCTCTGCTAAAGCATTTCCCAGGGCAGCCTCAGAACCATATATCCTGGCTGTGTCAAAATGCCTGTAACCCATCTGCATTGTACAAATCAATTATTTCAGAAATTTGCAGGAAATTGGAGCATACTACTCTGGAAAGGCTACTATGTTTTGCTACTAAAACTCACTTACAACACTAAATCTAAAAAAGAGTCTCATGATGTTGTACAATATGTTTTGCTACTAAATATGTTACATTTAAAAGTTTGAACTTTGAACTTTTTTTTGACAAATATCATCAAAATGAACGATACCCTTGACTGAGTGATTCAGTTTTGAGTGAGAGCGTTTAAGTGTCTGAGACTGTTACAACTTACAACTACCAATGGCAGCTTGTTTTGATTAGTAGCTCGATTAAGATGACATAAAGACATTGTTAAAACCCATTGAATAGTATGAGTGATATAATTATCTGAATGAGTGATTAGCAAACTAAACCCCAACATAAAATACCAAATGAAATGACTAGATGCAATACATTTGAAATGCCTGCTGGAAGTTGTCCGGCACCATACAAAACTAACAAACTGAATTGCATTTTGAAAGCTAAGTTTGTTTGACAAACCTCGACAGAGGTGATATTGTTTCCATAGATACAAAAGTAGGAATCACAAACTTACTGGAAAGGCTGGAATTGAGAATCCAAATATCATATTCTGTGGAGGAGGAAAAGGATGTGCTCTACAGTTTTGAGCATAAGCAGACCTGCAGATGGAACAAATATAAAGTTATAATAGAGGTAAGTTTGACAAGCTTCTTCAACATGTTCCCTCGCTTTTCTACGTTTCATAACATTATCATCAGTGCGGATGTGCTCTCAAATTACAAGTTCCTACCTGGAAACCACTAGATCCAGGAGCCCCTAATTTCGACCCGAGGGATGTGTGCTATCTTGGGCCGGTATCGTCCTTTGCATCTCTCTTCAAGTAGAGGAGAACGGCGAATCTCAAGTTGAGTAAGTGAAAGAGGCAGGCCCTCCTCTGGAATGGTTGTAAGCTTCGGACACTTGGAGATGTAAAGACTCTCAAGAGAGGTGAGGAATTGAAAGCCCTTGCTCAGTTTCTTTAGATTTGGGAAGAATCCAATTCTCAATTCAACAAGAGATCTGAGGAGCAGCATCTCCTTCTCACCAGGTGGAAAGGACACCAAACCTCGATCATCTCCCCCACCGTAGATCTCCAATTGTCTCAAAGAGGTGAGTCTGTGCAACCCTTGAGATTCCATCAGCGCCTTACAATTATTGATCTTGTCAATTGTAAGTGATGTTAGGTTGGGGGGAAAGGAAGTAGTAGTCAAACCTTCACAGTAATCAATCCACAATATCTCAGTGTGCATCATGTCTCTCAGCAAGTGTGCCACCTCCAATTTCTCACAATCTCTGATGCTCATCTCTCTTGGCCACACACTCATTCTCGGCAACGAAACCAGACTTTGACAACCCCAAATATATAATGACTGAAGATTGGTGAGGTGGCACAGTCCCTCAGGTAAGGATTTAAGGTTTGGGCATGATGAGATGCGAATACTTTCGAGTTGACAGGTGTCATCGAGGAACCTCTCACTTATTAACTCTAGCTGTCTACAATTATGTATCCAAAGCTGTTTAAGAGCCCTGGGTAATTGGCCTTTGCATAATAAAAACAAGAGAGATGCACACTTACATATCTCTAAATAGTCGAGACAATAAGACGAACAAGAACCATCCACCACCACCTCTTCTTTCTCTATCAATGATTTCAATTTCTCACATTCCCGAATCTCTATTCTTTTTAGGCTTGGAGGAATCTGGTATTTTGCAAAGTGCAACAGAGAATTGCAGTTCCGAATCTCTATGACTTTAAGACAAGGTGGCAGACCAACATCTGGAAAAGAAACTAGACTTGAACATCCATTTATCTGAAGCTCTTGAAGAGATGTGAGATGATGCAATCCTTCTGGTACCTTCAAAAGGCTTCCACACTTGCTTAATTCCAGATGTTCAATCTTGCAATCTAGTATTTGCAATTGCACCAACTGCTCTGCTTCTTTCCCTAGCTTTTCAACAAGGGCAGAGTTGTCTTCAATACACAAACGACCAAGAGAAATCAAATGTTGCAGTAATCTATCCTCATTCTGAAAGGAACATGTCAGCTCCTCACAACCAATAATCTTCAACTCTTTAACATTTTTCAAGCTTTTCATGAACGCCTCTCTTTCGAATCTCAGCTCTGAAACATTTGAAAATGTCAACCTCTCTAGGAAGTCCAAGAGAACTGGACTTGTGTCGTAAACCACCATCTTGCAATTTTTGATGTATGATTTATGAAGCTGTTTATAATTGGATATTGAAACCACCAATTCCTCACATTCAGATATCTGAAGCTGTGCTAATGAATCAAGCTTCTCCGGTAAACTACCCTCCAATTTGTGGCAGTCGCTGATGGAAAGCTCTTTCAGGCAAGAGAAAACCCCAACCCCCTCATTTTGTTGGCAAGCAGACCACTTCTTCCAATTTTTCAGATTCTCAAACTCAAGGGTCTCTAAAGCTTGAAACGGCAAGCTACCTTCTCCATAAAACTCAATACCAACACTTTCCACTGCATCCATTCTTTTTATATAAAGTTCTTTGAGAGAAGGCAACTGTCCGAATGGTGGCAAGAATTGACAATGATGACAACCTTCTAACCTTACATGCACCATATTAGAGAATGAAGGGTCTCCAATCCATGTTGAAAATTTCAATCCGGCATAACCTTCGATGGTGAGCTCTTTGAGTTTGGAATGAGGTTGTAACATGTCAAGCACATGGTTTGCAATTTCTGTTGAGTCACTTGAAGAAGACCACGAAAGAAACAGAGCTTCAAGCCCCTCCTTGCTCTTTAAGCTGGCACTTCTAGCATCCTCGACACAAGCCACATTCTCTAGTCTTGAGAGGTGCAATGTCCCTTGCAGGCGCAACAATGACCCAATCTCTCTTACTCCTGATCCACTACCAGCTTTGCCGATAACAAAATTAGGCAATGTTTGGAGATTAGTCAATCGACCAAGCTGTGGAGGCATTTCTTCCAATGAAGATGTATACGAATTCATGAGGTGACGCAAATTTACTAGATTCCTCATGCTTGTGGGTAGTGCCTTCAATAGAGAACATTCATCCAATATCAATGTCTCTAAGTTGTAAAGAGTGGCTGTGGAGTCTGGCAAACTTCTTATTTGAGTGTCAGAAAGATCAAGATACCGTAGATGCTTCAATTTACCAATTGTATTTGGCAGCTCGGTTATTTGATATCCACTCAAAGAGAGCAGTCGCAAGTATTGGAGTTTGGGCAATAAATCAGAAGTAACCTTATGAGCCAGATAACCACAAGGGTAATCTGATAGTGGTAAGAATGTCCGCAAACACATAGCTTTAGAGTATACCTTAAACTTTTTAACCCCATCATACTCACCAGGAATGTAAGACGAATGACGAACCAATCTACATCGCGATGAGTCATAATTATGCATATCCTCCAATCTAGAACATGAATTTCCTGCAGCCCAACGTGCCAAATCAGTAATGAGGTCATGCATTATGTATCGCGAGTTTCCTTTGCTTGATTTTTGAAATAATGACCTAGACACCAACTCTCGAAAATATTGACGGCCCAAATCTTCCATCTGTTTATTCTCTTCGGCTTCCTGCGGAATCAAACCCTCTGCCATCCACAGAAGGATCAATTGCATCTCCCCAAATTCGTAATCATTTGGAAGAATTGCACAGTAGGTGAAGCACCGTTTCAAATTCGAGGGGAGATAATGATAGCTCAACTGTAATGCTGGAAGGACGCCCATCTGGTTGGATAGATTCCACATCTTGTGGTCTAATATTTCTTCCCGTTCGTCTACTGTTTTACAACGTAAAAGACCACCAAGAGTCTTTGCAACCAACGGCAATCCATTGCATTTTACTACAATTTTCTCCTTCAGTAACGCAACATCTTGGGGTGTATTGTTTAAGAGTGCATGGTGGACAAAGATTTTCCAACAATCGTCTTCTGACATCGACTCCAAGTTATGAGGGCTACTGTCTCCCATCATCTTTGCAACATTCGCATCACGCGTCGTCACAATGATCTTGCTTCCTACTGCTCCAACACGAAAGGCGGACTGCAATGTTGTCCATTGATCGTAGTTGCATGTATTCCAGACATCATCTAGAACAATTAAAAACTTTTTGCCAGCCAATTCCTTACTCAGCTTCACCTGAACTGAATTGAGCTCTTTGGATTCCTTCATATCACCTGACGTGACAGATTCAAGAACTGCAGTTGTCAACCTTAGAAGGTCGAAGTCATCGGACACACACACCCATCCCTTTGGGCAAAATTGTTCAGTTGCAGCGTCGTTGAATATATCTTTAGCCAGTGTTGTCTTTCCTACTCCACCCGTACCAACAATGGAAACCACAGGAAAATTCTGAAAATTGCTGGTACTATGTTCGCCATTTGAGAGCAGATCATCAAGAATTTTTGCTTTTGCTTCATTCCTTCCGATCACAGGTCCATCTAGTTGAGAAGTAGTGGGTGGCATTTTCCATGGCTTTTTAGGTCTTCCAACTTTCTTCAAACCAAACTGCTTTTCTCGAGTAGTTATCCTTTCTAGTCGATCAGTAATCTTCTTGATTTCTGAGTTCAGACTCAAATTGAATTTAAGTTTAGAAAGTGAGCTGATGCATAACTTGCTTTTGCTTCCTTCTTGTCTTTCTATGCTTCGCTTCAGCATTTTAGTATCAAATATGTCCAATATGTCTTGAATATCGTAAGCCAAATCTCTGAGATCATCTAGCCATAGTTTCACTCCTTCTTGTGTGTGTTGCTTCTCCTCCGCATCACGCAGCACCGCTTGAATTGCAGTCAACATTCCAGTCCATTTCTCCAGCACCTTTCTGTCGACCCCCTTAAGGCGTCCGAAGTACTCAATGACCTCTCGATGCGCCAACTTGTCAAGCAGCACCGGGAGGAATGCCCCAAGAACAGCCTCTCCCATCGCCCCCTTTTTTTGTTGTTGTACGGTAGTATTCAAAACTGCAGAAAGTGAAACAAGTAGTTAATTAAGGTGCAAGTCTAATTGATGCATGTATGCAGAAATTAATTTAAAAGAATGAGATGGATATTAATTTTTGATTTGTTTCTCTTAATTTGCAAGATCGGAAAACACTTACATGAAAGTCGATTCTTCTGTGATCGAGATGGCAACGAAAGCACTTGCAAAACGTTAATTCTTCCACAAGATGAGCCAAGTCTCTTAGATCATGATCGTGACAGACCTCCTTGTTGCAGATCTGATTTCAGCTACTGCACAAATTAGTCAGTGGAACCAGTTTAGTTAGTTCATAATCGAATGCAAATTATTATGCAAATCTGAATATATATTGGTGCATGCAAATATATACATACAAAACAATTCAAACAGAATGAAAAATAATGGATTCAAGAAGAGCTTACATGGAAGTAGAAATGATCAAAGATTATCTGAATCCATATTCAAGAAGCGCTTTCTGTACGTAGATGATTAATGCAAACAAAGCACTGTGTATAGATCAAGTATCAAGGGACAGCAGCTCCTTCGGCGAAAAGTATAGAAATATGAAAACCACTTGCACTTTCCTAAAAGTCACTGAAACAAAAGCTGAGCCACACAACACAAATGATGAGAAAATGTAATTAAGAACTGTTGCACACAAAGGTTTCACCCTGCCGACACCAAAGTTACCATTTTAACTGGCTTCATCCATGAAAAAGTGCAACAGTTTGAGTTGACTGGTTCCAAGCATAAGCTACACTATATTTGGCTTCATTTTATTGACTGGTCTTTGACTTCGTTGTGGGCGCTTCAACAGTAAGTGCAAGATGAAGAAGTTTGTGAATTTTGAGGATCAATGCCCTTTTACGACTTTAGGCATTTGTTTCAATTCTTATTGGAACACCGGAAGACCTCTCGATGCGCTAACTTGTCGAGCAGCACCGGAAGGAATGCCCCAAGAACAGCCTCTCCCATAGCTTTTTTGTATGAGAGTACTTAAAAGTTAAAACTGTAGAAAGTGAAACCAGCAGTTAAATAAGGCGCAAATCTAATATTTGGATCATGTATTCACAATTAAGAAGATGAGAAATCATTGACTAAAACACAAGAAGATGAGAAATCGAAATTTAATGGGAATTTAATTTATATCATGCATGTTATAGCTTGATCTGTTTAATTTGATATGTTTCCCTTTGATTTACAGGATCAGAACGCACTTACATGAAAGTTAATTCTTCTCTCAGATCACTATGAAAGCACTAGCGAAGCTAATTCTTCAATATCGATCGTAAGCAAGTCTCTGATTCCGCTTAAATCCCAACCAGTCCAAATTGAAGCAAGCAAGCTAGTACAAAAATTAGTGGAATTATACTATCAAGTCTGAATGATGCATACATATTAAAATTCAAACAGAATGAGAAGTATTGGGTTCAAGAAGCACTTGCATGGACGTTTATACGGATCCAAATTCAAGAAGCAACGATTGTAAGCGACCAAATTTAAGAAGCACCAACTGTAATCGATTCAAGTATAGCTTCGGCCGAACGCAAAGTCGTTGGCCGAAAGTCAAGTATTCCTTCTGCGAATGAGACCACAAAAGAAAAGCCACCGGAGTGTGAATCAGCTTGTTATTTTTTATGTATCTTGGGCCCAGCAACTTGATGCAATTGATCAATCATGTAACTCCAAACCAACCTCTTGCCTTTCGGCCATGCCCGTATAGCCGTATTAGAAACCGAACAAGAGTACCGTGTTTCTCTGATTCCCCTCGTTTCATAACTAGGTATGCACGTCCACACTGTAAGCCTCTTTCCAGCAAATTAACAATGGCAATTTAATTTTATTTTCAGAGAAATTGATATCATTGATATTGAATCATTAATATATACACTGTTATTAATTTTGGAATTTATATTTTCCCTAGGTGATTGGGAATTGTAATGAGTTGTTTTAACTTTTAACTGTCAGTGGGATCTTACTATCAATCTTACTAGGTCAACCAGAGATGTCATTTTAATCTAATTGACTGAATTATATGTTGCTACATTGTTTTACTTTCAAATATTGCCTCAGCATGAGATGGTTTAGTAATAAAATTCTGTTTTTAACTCGATCTTTTGCATGCTTTAGCAGGATTTACCTAAGTTTCATATCTAGTTCTGTTTAGTTAATCACATCTAGTGTGGATTTACAATTTTCATCATATATGGAGTTTATCTTGATATAAATATGGAGTTCGATAGAGTAGTATAACAACTTACAACTAGCAATGGCAGTTTTGATTAGTAGCTTAAGATGACATATACACTTTGCTAAAACCCATTGAATTGCAAGAGTGATTCACGTACTGATACCATTATCCAAAATTCCAAACGAATGACATATCGACTAGATGCAAATAATGCAATACATTTGTTTTTGGCTGAAGTCAAAGGTTAAGAGAGGCAAAACAACTATGTTAATCTCTTAAATTTATTAAAGAAGAAAAATAAATACAAGAGGAGGAGGATCAAAAAACCAAAACCTTCCATAATATGAACAAGTTATAGAAAAAAAATAGAACTACTGAAAACGAAAATTTGGCATAAGTTACTCTTAAAATGTTTATGAATGAAAGAATGATCTAGGTCCCACCAAATTAACTAGATGCAATACATTTGAAATGCTTGATTTTGATGATACCCCCTGTTGATGTGGAAAAATTCATTAGAAGATTTTCTCACCTACTTGGGCTTTTGCATTAAGATTTTCTCATCTACTTATTCTGACCGGAGTGAAAGCGAAAGTTTCACCATCAAATAATTAATTTATGGTCTTTGAAATGGAGCCTTGCGTTTGACAAATCAAGCTTTCGAAAGAAAGATGGGATACATGCTAAACGTACTCCGATGCCTAAGTTAGTAATAGCTTGAGTTGTAGTGATTGTATATAAGGGTTGATTGCTTACCTCGAATGCTTACCCCACCAAGTATTTATATGCGAGCTCTAGCTACTATCCTAATTAGTGCATGTAGTGGTGTGCTTGGTCCACAAGCCATGAGTGAACGGACCAATGATGCTACTCTTTGGACAAAGTGGGAAAGTGTTTCCGCTTGCTTCAAACTCGAATGAACTAATAACCCGCTGACCGAGTTTGCCTCATTTGGATCAACTTTGAGAGGATTTTTGTTCGAATGGATTGTGGTTCGAATAGGTTGTATCTCAAAGGGATTGCACCTCACATGGATTGTTCTTTAAGCAAACCTCTCCTCACTCATATATTGTCCTATCAAGATCCTCCTCGACAAGTTATTTCCTCCTCAATCGAATATTTCCAGCCTTGACTAGATATCTCCACCTTAACAGGATATCTCCTCCTAAGCAAGAAATCTTCTTATTGAATTACTAAAGTTATTCTCAAAATTTATTTCCCGCCACGCCAATACTAAAAACCAAACAGATGGACTAGAACAGACAAGCGCATCGTGAGGATTGCAGACTGTTACGCGTTGAACCATGACCCCGAATAGCAAGCCTTTCTGCGACACACCGTTTTGGAACAAATTATACAAAGTAGGGAACTATGGGCCCAAGCAGTTTGGGCCATACATACAAATACGAAATACCACCGTGTACAAAACCAGGTTCACTTGCCGCGCACTGCCCAGACAATAAGGCACACCGTACCAGTCGCTCGACGAAATGCCTCACTGAGAAAAGCGTCAACCCAAAAAAAGCAAACACCAAAATCTGAGCTAGCTCTGCCGCGATGTGGAGGCGCGTGGCTTCACTCTCTCCTCTGATTTCCCACTCAAAACCCTCCATTCATAACCAGGTATGCAACTCCACGCTAATTGCGATTTGATTTTGTTTCCCTAGAGAATGATATTGAATCATAAAATCATTGACCTCAGGCAGCTTCCACATTCAAGATTTGGGAATCACTTACCTCACAATCAGAGACAGTAACTCCGGTACGGTCAAAATTTCCATTGTTATACAGTCTAATTTATACCCTAATTGCAAATCGTGACGAGTTTTTTAACTGTGGTTGACATGCCTTGTTGATCTTATTGACTGAATATTGGTGTTTGGGTGCAGTCGAAAGCTGCTCCATTCATTACTTTCGTGTTGGGTAAGTTTTTTATTTTATTTTATTTTTTGGCCATGCTTATGTACTATGTTGCTTTGAGGAGGTGGGTGACGTTATGGTGATGTCATTCTCAGGTGGCCCTGGTAGTGGGAAAGGTACTCAATGTGCTAAGATAGTTGAGGCATTTGGGTTCACTCATGTGAGTGCAGGGGATCTGTTGAGGAGGGAAATTGCTTCGAATAGCGCATATGGGTAATTGTTTTTGTCTTCTTTTTTGTTGTTATTGCTAGTTTCTTTAAGCATTTGTGGATTTGCTTGAGTTAATTTTGCTTATGGGTGTGACGGGGCTACAATTTCAGCGCTGTGATTCTTAGTACGATTAGAGAAGGAAAGATTGTTCCCTCTCAAGTGACGGTTCAGCTCATTCTAAAGGAGATGGAAGCGAGTGATAATTGCAAGTTTCTCATTGATGGGTTCCCTCGAAGCGAGGAGAACCGCAAGGCATTTGAAGAAGTTGTGAGTTCCCTTCTTTTCCTGTGATCTATCTACTGTGTGCATAATGTTCTTGTTACACTTGTTAGGCTTGTCTACAAGGTCGTGTTAGTTTGTAGCGAATTCATAACATGTACAAGTATGTGAAAGAGAAAACTGGAGAGATCATATGAGGTGGCATCTAAAGTAGCATTTTGTTTTTCAACAACTATTGTAGATTGGAGCAGAACCGGATGTTGTACTTTTCTTCGACTGTCCTGAACAAGAGATGGTGAAGCGAGTGCTAAATCGTAATCAGGTTGGGACTTATATGGATTATATATTTCTGTTAGGTTGAATAATGTGCAAATATTTACCTTGAATGTGGTGTTTTATTGCAGGGACGAGTTGATGATAATATTGAAACAATCAAGAAACGGCTTGAAGTGTTTGATGAATTGAATTGGCCTATAGTCAATTACTACACACAGAGGGGAAAACTTCACAGGGTGAGTTCGACATTCAAGGGTGTTTTAATGTTGGTGGTATCGATACAGCTCTTTTCTGGGCTTATCAAATACCATTTTGATTCTGATGTTACTTGTATATTGCTAGTGTCTAAAACTATAAACTGACAATTTGATATGTGCAGATCAATGCAGTGGGAACAGTAGATGAAATATTTGAAAAAGTTCGCCCTATTTTTGCTGCGCTGAGGTATGTTCGGTTAATCTCCACATAAAATTTTTAGCAAACGTTGTTATTGGTAATTCTGGTTTTGTTCCTTACCTTAGAAACTTTGTATGAAACAAAAAATTAGTGAGCAGCCTAGAAGAATCCAACTTTTATGCCACAAGTTCCTGTATGCCTAGTTTTGAAAAGCTTCTTTTTTTCTTGCAGCAAGTGAAATGTTGAATGTTTGAGTACAATATGGCAGAGAATGTAAAGATTCTCGAAGAACACCAGAGGTCGGTCTGCTAACTACAAGCTTCGCGAGGAGTGGAAATTCCTACTAAAAGGAGCACTGTCAATTCTAAAGCAACTACTTATCAACGGGATTGATTTTTGTACCCCGATTACTGCACTTGATATATGTACACCCCTTAAGCTGGACAGAAAACCACGCAGCATTACTGTTTAACCGCAAGTTCTCACTGTTGTGACCTTCCTCAAACTGAAGCTTAATCTCCTCACTGTTAATCTGAAATCTAATCTGTATTTCCTAAGCATGATAAGAAAGTTTTTCTGATTTTATTTTACTCAAGTAACTCAACAGACTCAGAAATCTAAATCTTGATTGTTGGTCCCACAGGCACTAGTGGCTGTATAACTATAAAAATCATCTTTGGTTTCTTGTATACTCCCATTTGGTTCACAAATGGTGACCACTTTACAACCCTCGAGTCTACCCACAACAAAACTCACTATCCACTGCTCCTCTAATAGCAAGAGAAGCAAGAAGCCCAAGCAGCTTCACCAAAAGCAGAGCACCAAGCTCCTCTCTTTCTCAAACTCATCCCCAGCCCCTCTCATTATCTACCAAAAACCCCAAACCCAGACCAAGCTCCAAGCCCTCGAGGCCATCATCAAGGACCTTGAAGCCTCTAGCGAAAACGGCATAGACGTCGACACTGAAACCTTTGCTTCCCTTTTAGAAACATGTTACAAATTAGACGCCATGGACTACTGTCTCCGGGTCCACAGACTAATACCCAGAAACCTTTTACGTAGGAATGTAGGCCTCTCATCAAAGCTTCTTCGCCTCTATGCGTCGTGTGGGTACGTTGAGGAAGCACACCAGGTATTCGATCAAATGCCCAAGAGAGACGTTTCGGCTTTTGCGTGGAATTCACTTATATCCGGGTATGCTGAGTTGGGTTTGTATGAAGATGCTATGGCGCTGTACTTTCAAATGGAGGAGGAAGGGGTTGAACCGGACCGGTTTACGTTCCCTCGAGTTTTGAAAGCTTGTGGGGGAATTGGGTTTGTTCAGATTGGTGAGGCTGTGCATAGGCATGCGGTGCGTTTGGGTTTTGTAGGTGATAGGTTTGTGCTTAATGCACTAGTGGACATGTATGCTAAATGTGGTGACATTGTGAAGGCTAGGAAGGTGTTTGATAAGATTGGTAGCCGGGAC
>LYNE01003202.1:18929-33899 GCA_001662545.1 Rosa x damascena | reverse complement strand
GGTTGACTTTTTATACGTTGGGTTTCTCCGAAAACTTCCTTCATGAAAGTCATAGAGCACGTCGATACAAGTTCGTGGACATGTAGAACGCAGAAATCAGAGTTCGTATGAAGAAGTTATGGGTGTCGGAAAAACTTTCCATTTTAGTATATATTGGATTTTTCCGAAAATTATTTGATAATTCTAAAATTTCCTTTTTGGTTAGTTACCGGAAAATTCCAGAAACCCAAACTCTCTCTGCAATCCGACCCAACCTGTACCTGCCTGACTAGACCCGAGTTTTCTTGCAAACTCTGACCACCTCAGCTACAGGACAAGCCAAAACCGACTCGGACCAGCCTCGTGCGTCGACCTGTGGTGGTGGTTTGCACTGTGGAGATCACTTATCACATACGTGAACAGTGACTACGGATTGACCCGGTCGGAAATCCACTTTTCCGGCGACGTCTCGGCAGATCCTTCACGGTTTTGGAATCTCATCCTCCTCTTGATCATCCCCATACCCGCCTTGAAGGACGATTTTGCTTGAGGAGTGAAAGATCAAGGGTTGAAGATCAGCGTTGCACAACGAATCTAGAGCTTGATCAGACGGCAGCGATTGGTCGATCTTGCAAGCTTGATCTAGGACGATCTAGACTGATCTAGGCTTAGCTCCAGGTATGAAAGTTGCTCAAGTACTCTTCATGATGAACATTTCTGGATGGCTTGATTGTTGTGATTTTGAGTTTGGCTGGTGGCTGTGGACCACCACCTGCGGCGGAGCTTTGGCCATGTAAGGGATAGTTTTTGGTTTTATATATCAAATACTCCTTGATACGAGCATTTTGATATATAATGCGTAATTTTTGGAGATCGTATGAATATGTTGTGATTTTTACGGTTTCGGACCGTTCGATTATTCTATCGGTGAGGATTCGAGCATTCGATCAACTTGTGGTTTTGACATATCGATCGTAGAAGTATTTCGGAGACATTGGGAGGTCTTGGATGTGGTTTCACCTCAATTGGCGTCACTTTTGGGGATTTTAGTTCAAAACAAGGGTTTCAGACTTAAATCGCTTGTGATTCGTTACTAAGTTGAGACCGTATGTGATTAGGTACTTGACGAAGTATTCTTGGACATTTTCGGTGGTTGTGCTGCTTCGTTCTGTATTGAAGAAGTAGCGGGAATTTCGAGGTGAGTAATCTCACAATGTTCATTTAAGAACGGAGTTACCTTTATCGTTTGGAGAGTTATTTATTTAACTGCAAACTATAATTAGTATTAGTAAGCATTCCTGAGTGAATGACTACGTGTGTGTGTGTGTGTATATATTTACGTGAAATATATATGTATTGGTGGTTTTTGTTGATTGATGGAAACAATATGCATGAACGGTGCTTTTTATTGTTTTGTGTTGTGACTTTTCAGAAAACAAATGATTGTGAAATGATGATTTCTATTATTTTGAAAAGCATTGAGATTTCTGTAACATTTGAGTCCTGTGCGACTTCTTTAATGTTTTATTCTGAGGCACTGAGAGGTCTGAGGAATTAAGGTAAGATGGTGACCTTAGGCAGTATATCGAGTAATCACGTCTTTGGCCAGACAAGTGGTTACAATTTCAGTTAGAGTTCTAGACTATTTGCTAGTGTAATTCATGGGGTAACGGAGCGAGGTTATATCTAACTCATAAGTTTGTGTTTAAGGAATCAAGGAGTGCGTTGTTTTCTTTATTGACGATTTAGAAGAAATCAAGGTGTGAGTTGCTTTCTTTATTTCGTGATTTGAAATGAATCAAGGTGTGAGTTTCTTTCTTTAGTTTGTGTTTAAGGAATCATGGAGTGTGTTATTTTCCTTATTTTCGATTTAGAAGAAATCAAGCTGTGAGTTGCTTTCTTTATTTCGTACTAATAGAAACCAAAGAGTGATTGCTTTCTTTTGTTACGTTTTGAAAGGAATCAAAGAGTGAGTTGCTTTCCTTTATTATGTGTTCATAAAGAGATCAAGGTGTGAGTTGTTTTCCTTAGTTTTGGTGTGAGTTGTTTAGTGGTTGTTTTGAGTGCTTTCCTTTATTATGTGTTCATAAAGAGATCAAGGTGTGAGTTGTTTTCCTTAGTTTTGGTGTGAGTTGTTTAGTGGTTGTTTTGAGTTAATCATACAAGCTTTCATAAGCTTCCGGGTTTGTTGTGTGGCAACCCAGTGCACTATTCAATGGTATAGGGGTTAATCCTGCAGGTCAGATAATCATGGCTGAAGCTGAGGTAGCGTCTTTGCAGCTTCACGGTAAGAAGCCATTTTTGTGACTTTACTGTTGATAAAGACTTCCGTTGTGTAGTAAGCTCCGAAGAGCATTTACGTTTTATTTTATGGTAAAAATTTAATTCGTAGGCATATGTAATATATGACTCTGTGGAGTGGGTCTGTATTGACATAGTGGGTTCAGGGCGTCAGTATGTACTTAGTTTAAAAGGGAAAAGTTTTTTAGGTATTTTGTATTGATGGCAGAACCATCACACTTGTATAATTATGAGATTATATATCGATTTTTATTTATGTTAAAAATTAGGGGCGTGACACAAAAACTGATGTTAGCAAGCGGCTCAGGCTTTTAGTCGGTCGGTTCAGTGCTTTTTCGACTAGTTCTTGGAATGATTTGACCGGTTCCGGAATCCTTTGGTCAAGACGCTTTTGGTGTTTTACGGCAATCGGATATCTGGAAGGCTGCGAACCGGTGAAGGATCTCTTTCTGCTTCAAGAGGCCGGTTCGGTAATTTTTTCTGGCCGGTTCTTAGAATTCCGTCGGCGGTTCCGGATTCCTAGGATCGAGGGCTATGACGTTTGCGGTGGAGAAAGATAGGGTTTCAAGCTTTCGTATTTTGATTTAGGATTTTGGCTGTTTGTTTCAGAGTTAGGGCTTCGTGCTGATAACGTGTTTTAGGAAAAAGTGATGTACAGAGAATAGCATAGAGAATTGGGAGAATGAGTTGTTCTTTCATTATAATAGGGGCCTCATTATATAGAAAATTACAAGCAGAGAATCTGAGTCTTATAAGGAAACTGAATCACACAATGAATAGAATATATCTGAGAATATCTGTAAGACTAACTCTATTACAACTCAGACAAATAGTCAGAGTTTGGGTCAGACACACAAACTCGGTGTCCTTAAACACATATTAATTAACCTTTCAAAAAAAAAACACATATTAATTAAAATGCATAATTATTCCGTTTCAAAAAAAAAATGCATAATCCGAAATTATTCTATAATAAAAAAAAATGTGCATATCAATTTCAATAGTGGAGATGGACTACGGAAAATCATCTTTTCTATAATATTTTTATAGGACGAATGAAATCACGACGAAAAAAGTAGGCGTATTTTCACATATTTTGTACAATACAAAGAAAAAATGAAACTAAAAATTAATAAATTTGAAATTCCCCATGTGTTTATTTCGTAGTAATAGATATTATGTAAAAAAAAAATGACCCAGTTCATTGTCTTTTGACATTATTCAAAGCTGTCAACCCTATAAACACTTATATTTCCCTAAGGAGCCAAATCACAACAAGATAAACATCCTAAATTTTTGGATCGCAAAAAATCCTTATAGCCTACTAATGTTGTCTAGCATATTTATTGGTTGTAGAGAAAAGTATAACTTCCAAAATAAAATAGGTGGATGAAATATAATTCGGCAAATTCGACCGTTGGATATGATCAAGAGGGGGAATATGGCTATGGTAAAAAATCTACATGTTTTCATCACCCTTTTGGCCTTAATCCATGTGGCCAACCCTAAACTCTAAATAGTTATCAAACTAAAAAGCACGTAACTACTTCCTCGCAACCTCTTTTTTCAATCTGTCAGCGCTCACACTGTTCTGGGGGATGAGATGTATCAACCCATGTAAAAAAATTGGGACGTTTATCTCCCCGTGATTCAACTCCCCTTAGGAAAGCATAAGTGTATATTGGGTTGACTCCTATGACCAATATGAAAACGAAGGCCTACCATGTTAGTTTTTTTTTTACATGATACCTATTAATATGTGTTAGATACATGGGTGATGCTAAATCGGTCGATTTCCAATTTGTATTATTTGGATCACACAAAATCCTTATATTCCTACTAGTGTTGCATATATAGCATGTTTATTGGTTGTAGAGAAAAGTATACCTTCCAAGACGAAAAAACTGAAAGAAATCGAATGTGACAAATTTGATTGTTGGATGTGATCAAAGTAGGGAAATATGAATATGGTACAAAATTGACTTGTTTTTGTCATCGTTTCGGCCTCGATCTGCGTAGTCAACCCTAAATCTAAATACTCATCAAACTATAACTCTCCGTAACCACTTCCTCGCAACTCCTTTTCTCGATTTATCAGCGCTCACATTCTCGTGAGGACAAGGTGTATCAACAAATCCAGGATGTTTACATCCCTATAGTTCAGCTCCCCTTCGGGAAGTATAATTGTATATTATGTTGACCCCTTTGACCAATATGAAAACGAAGGCCGATTGAGTTATTTTTTTTTCGCGGTATCTATTAACATGTGTTAAATACATGGATAATGTCAAAGCTATCGATTTTGAATTCTGTATTTGCAAATAGCTAGAAATACCTATGTGCCTACTAGTGTTGTATAACTTGTATATTGCTTATATAATGATGTAGACTTTTCGAAAACGACAAATAGGAGGAAATTGAATTCTTTTAGACCGACCGTTGGATGAGATTATTGACATATTTTATGTTTGTTGTAAAAAAAATCAACCAATTTTATCATCGTTTTGACTTTGATCCATATAGTCGATCAACCGATAACAACTTAATAATACTATATTTACTAATTACATTTCTCTAAAGACAACCCCATAAAGACATAAGACATTGCGAAAACCAACCGTTTGATGTAATAATTAAGATATTTTGTACTCATTTTCAAAATATTCTCCACTTTGACTTTGTCTCAATAACAATCCACTGAGTCAACCACAATGTCTTCATTTTTACTAAAACTAAGACACAATTTGACAATCCGTCGTTAGTACTATGAGAGCACTTTTCATGACCATTTCTCATATGGTATACCTCTATTGCTCATGTTTAAGAACTCAAAAGACTTAATCTTCAAGGTTAGTTTTTCTAAACACTTTAATATTATATTTAATTAAAATTTATTGAAGTATTCAAGTTTAATTTTTTAAGTTGTTTTTGAAGTTTTTCTTTCCAATTCATTTTTAAGTCACTAATGTCATTCCATCAAAAACAATAATCTCCGAAGTGGTGTTAGTTCATTGGTTAGAGCACCCACTACCTCAGATCAAGGTCATGGGTTCGAGTCACCATGGGGATAGAAGTGAAATCATTTGATCCTCTTCAAAAGATAAAAAAATAAAATAAAAAAAATAATCAAGAACTGAAATGGATGTGGCCATATATCCGCGTGGTCAACCCTAAATCTAATTACCCATCAAACTATAACTCTCCGTAATCACTCCCTCGCAACTCCTTTTCTCGATTTATCAACGCTCACACTCTCGAGGGGACAAGGTGTATCAACCGATGTAAAAAATCTAGGATGTTTCCGTCCCCATAGTTCGGTTCCCCTTAGGGAAGCATAATTGTATATTATGTTGACCCCTTTGACCAATATGAAAACGAAGGCCAACCGAGTTAATTTTTGTTTGCGGTATCAATTAACATGCGTTAAATACATGGATAATGTTAAAGCTATCGATTTTCAATTTTGTATTTGCAAATAGGTAGGAATACCTATGTGCCTACTAGTGTTGTATAACTTCTATGTTGCTTATATAGTGAGGTAGACTCTTCGAAAACGACAAATAGGAGGAAAATGAATTTTTTTAGACCGACCGTTGGATGAGATGATTGAAATATTTTATGTTTGTTGTGAAAAAATCAACCAATTTTATCATAGTTTTGACTTTGATCCATATGGTCAACCGATGAAAGCTTAATTACACTATATTTACTAGTTACATTCCTCTAAAGACATAAGACATTGTGGAAACCGACCGTTTGATGTAATAATTAAGATATTTTGTGCTCATTTTCAAATATTCTCCTCTTCAACTTTGTCTCTACAAGAATCCACTGGGTCAACTGCAATGTCTTTGTTTTTACTAAAACTAAGACACAATTTGACAATCCGTCATTAGTACTAGGAGAGCACTTTTCATGACCATTTCTCATATGGTATACCTCTATTGCTCATGTTTAAGAACTCAAAAGACTTAATCTTCAAGATTAGTTTTTCTAAACATTTTAATATTATATTTAATTAAAATTTATTACAGTATTAAAGTTTAATTTTTTAAGTTGTTTTTGAAGCTTTTCTTTCCAATTCATTTTTAAGTCACTAATGTCATTCCATCAAAAACAATAACCAACGGATTGAAACTAAAAATTTCAATTTAATGTGCATTAGAAAGAAAGAAAAAAAAGAAGAAGAAGGGATTGAGGTGGCTCGATCCCGAACTGCCACATTTTATACCCTCTGTCTCAGCGAACGCACCAACGTTGGTAATATGATGTTACTGTCTTAGTTCAACATTAAACCTTCTTTCACTAAGATTTCTCTACCTACCATCATTGTCATCAACTTTATCTCTCTTCTTCTTGAATGAAGGGGAAAAGCATAGCAGAGAAAGCAAGAACTGAAATGGCTGTGGCCATATGTTTGCTCAAAGCTCTAAATATGTGCCTCAGGTTTGTCATTCATTTCGGGTCCCAGCAGTAACGACTTCTCCTCTCTTATTTTGCTTATAGTTGCTCCTCCTCACTGACACTCATTCACCAACTAAATAGGGGCTAATTAATTCTCGAAGCAAACAAGGCAACTCGAATGAGTCGAATCAGCAGTCGGCTGGTATTCATAGCTCTACCAAAG
The DNA here is from genome assembly GCA_001662545.1 of Rosa x damascena. Taxonomy (NCBI): domain Eukaryota; kingdom Viridiplantae; phylum Streptophyta; class Magnoliopsida; order Rosales; family Rosaceae; genus Rosa; species Rosa x damascena. Next base: position 26,992 of record LYNE01003202.1, on the reverse strand, counting down.
AGAGAGTCTTCGGTCTTGCTGTTTGTGCTCCTTAATACGCTTTTGGGTAATTGGGTTTCAACTCCTACAAGAGTTGGCACCAGACCAAAAAACAAATTCAGATCCGATATGGGTTTTATCTTACTCCGATTTGTCTACCATGCACCATTCGCGCCGACCCCCCAAAACCATCCGTCTCCAACCATTTCAAAAACACAAAAGAACAGATTTCGCCAATTCATTCCCAATCCAATCTATGCCGGTCATATATATCCTTCTCCAATCTAATCGTGTGTGCCAAATACGGCCATAGCTCTTTACTGTCATTGGTTTTGCACCCTCTCTTTGAAATTCAAAGGGGTTGTGTCGTTGCCTTTTTACCCAGATACCAGTGACGGAGACCCGGCCCTTTCTCCGTCGTCCGGCTAGCGACGCGCCGGTGACCAGAGCTTCCTCTTGACGTCGCCGTCATCTCTGTGCTTGTGGTTTTGTCAAACGACGTCCGGCGACTCCGGTCACCGTCGATGGTATGTGAGGTATCAAAATTCATCTACTCAGTGAGCTCTGGTGCAATTAGTTTTAAGATTTGGTTCATATTTTAAGATTTGGTTGTTTTGGGGCACCGGCGGGTTTTTATGTTTTCCGGCGATCCAAGCCGGCACCGGCGACAATTAAGGTATCGGACTTCTTCCTCTCATCGAGTTGTACATGATTGTGCCCTTGATTTTCAGTTTTGGTGAAGATTGAAGAAATTAGAGTTTTGGGGTTTTACTGCTTCTACGGGTTTACTGTTCTTTGTGTTGGATTTCAGTTTTGGTCAGCGTATAGTGATATTAATCTTGACAGAAACTTTGGAGTAGGATTTGGATGTGGGTTCTGCTTGAATTCCTGAAAAATCGAATAAGAACTGGAGTTTTGGGTTTTGTGGCTACTGCGTGTTAGTTCCTGTGATTACCAATTTACCACTTGTCATTTGTCATTTGTCTGGGTCAGTGACTGATTTGGATTTGGAGCAGTGTTGTTGGTGCCCCTTTGTTGTGTTCTCAAAATGTAAATCAGTTCAAGAAAAGAAGGTATGAAACTCGTTGAGTTTGAATGAAGGATGCTGATCCTTGTTCTGAATAAACAGAAATTGGGCGGAAAGCAAGAATTGAATAATTTATATATGTAGTTTGCTAAATAATTTAAGGTTTTAATGATACCTGAGCAGTTGAAAGAGTAATAATAATTAAAAAAAAAAAGTTGAAAGAGTAATCGAGTTTGATGAATGGTTTGGTTGATTATGGAAAATGTGAAGTTTGGCGAATTTTGGAATAACAGTTTAAGTAAATTGAAATACTAATGAGAGAGTTGGGTGTCCTTAAAGCAAGTTCACTCGTGGGTCACAAGGTTATTTACTATTCACTACTTTTTATATGTATTTTCACTCTCTGGGTCATGGACACAATGTATTTAGTGCCCTGGGTAGCCATGTGTCACCCTGGGTCACTTTCTGGGTCACCCTGATGACCTGTAAGCTGACCTGGTGACCCAGATTTTATTGGAAATTATGCCCGTGATTTAGAGAGTGAAAATAAACACTAAAAAACAGTAAATAGTAGATGACCTGGTGATCCAACGGGTGAACTTGCTCTTAGTAATTCTAAAGATTTGCTCGTATTGATTTGGAAAAGTATTGAAGAATCAGGAATGAAGATTTGGGTGTCCTTGGAAATTTCTAGGACTTGCGCCAATTCAGATAATAAGATAATTCTCAGCTTTCAAGCGATCGATATTGATTTGATGTACTTTAGTTATGGTCATTGAATTAGGATTCAATTCAAGGATTGAATAGTTATCGACAATTCCAGAAGCAGAAGGATACAAATTTCAGAATGTAAGTTGCAGTGTTATTGGCCTTGAGTAGTTGTTGTTAAAGCTTGGATTCCAGATAGGGTTTCTCAGGAAACCTTTTATGTTAAATTGATAAATAGTATTATAACGGAAATTGGTGAATTGTTTTGACAGAACCCAACCCGAATTTCACCGTAAAATCTCATCAAGCCCTATGGGTCGCACTTTTCAAGAAAATTCCACTGAAAATTCAGTAGAACTTTTCCTAAAAATGGGCAACCCAAACATATGAAAGGAAACAAAAACCATACTTCTAAACATTTACACCCTCAACTTTTGGAGCCACCATGCTCACCTTAACATTAATTCCACCAAATTCATACCTACAAGTTCTATAACTCACAACTTACTTAACTAGCCAAAACAGAAAAACCAAAACCGACCCTATGTGCCTCTACGCACCACCTACAACCCACGCTCAGCCAGCCAACCCTCGAATCGGGTAGCAATACCTATGCTAAATTCTTCATCTCAACAAGCCCAACAACTTTCATAACTACAACAAAGTCTAGAATTACCTTGGTTGGCTGGAAATTACTCGAAAGGAAAGGGGCCGAAATCTCAAACCCTAGAAATTTCAATTCTTCAATTCTTCCTCCGCACTTCAAATTGGATCAAGAGACTTGGAGGGATTTAAGTACGTCTCAAGAGCTTCCAAATGGAACCGGTTTCGTGGCCGGAGGTGGCCGAAATCCGGAGAAATCGTCATCAACCCTAAATATGCTACAGTAAATGGTTTTGCATCGATTCTTTCTCCTCCAGCCAAATTGCTGTAACCCATTGCCACTGACTTGTAGAGGAGGAGGAGGCAGTCCAAACAAGACCGGTGGCGAGCTGTCAGGTAGCCGGATGGCGAAGAATTGCAGGAAAAAGGAAAAAGGAAAAATGGTCAAAGAGAGAGAGAGAGAGAGGAAGAGAGAGAAAATGACGTGGGGTAGGTTTCCGAAAATGGAAACCTACCACAGTAATTCTCTTTTTTATAGAAAAATTATTATGAACAGTAACTTTAGTTTTTCTATCATAACTTCGTGCATACGAACTCCGATTTAAGAGTATCATATGTCCACGGACTTGGTTTAACGTCTCTTACAACTTTCGTGAAGAAAATTTTCTCAAATTCTCAACCCATAAAAAGTGAACTCTTAAGACACCTAATCGGTAAAATGAAAATCGAGAAAGTAAAACTTAAAGAAATTAACTTATATATATACAGTAAAGGGGTAAATCGGATACAGGATGTATCATTGATACTGCTTGACTTAACTCTTGAATGTTATCGCTTTCAATCAAGCATGTATAGTCAATGAGTTACTTTATTGAAATGTTATTGCTATCTTTTAAAGCATGTGCTGGATATCATATTACGAGCATTGATATTCAGGATTGTCATACTTAATGCATAGAGAGGCATTGTAAGTATGCATTTGAAAGTGGAGTATGTGGAAGGATGTGATGAATATTGATATCCAAATGGGATTGAAAGTAATGAATTCTTTTGTGTAGTTAAGTTTACGTCATAGGGCATTCAAGATCTATGTTCAGCTTTGGTTTCAGAACTATGATTCCAGAGTATGTCCAAGTTTTGGGTTTGAAGACCATGAGTAAACAAGATGACTAACAAAAGGGGAATGTGTATTGAATTGTTATGGGTGTTAGATCATATATTTAAAACATCTAGAGCTACCCCTGGTTCGTAAAATGCATGGTATGGAACGTGTAGGATCTCTTGTTTTGATATATGGACTAACGGGTAATTAAGTGGAGTTGATTCGGCATACATGCATCAATTGTTATCGTTTATAAAGTATTGGTTGATATCTTGTTTGTATAACATAGTGAAGATTAACCTAAAGAGGTTTGCTCATACTGAGCGAAAGCTCACCCCTATAGATTTTTACTTTGTTTAGGAAGTTTGACACATTTCTCGAGAGGACTCAGTGATACATGTGTTTTCTCTCTATAATATAGGTCTTTGTTAATTTAAATATTACATTTCGACGATTTCAAAAAATGTATTTGGTGTTGTTTTTAATTTCGTTTTACTTTTCTATCGTTGACACGTAGGATTGGGCGTTAGGTACCAAATCTCGCCTCCACCTGATTAAAGGCGTCACAAGCCCCACTCTATGATTACTATAGCAAGATGAAAAAAATGTGGAAAGAACTTGATATCCTAGATCCTCTCAATTTCACATGTGCGAAATACATTGTTGTTGCAACAGAGAAAATGAGTAAACATCGTGTGTATATGTTCCTCGCAGGTCTTGACCCTCATCTTGATGTTGTAAGAAGTAGGCTGCTTACTACCAAACCATTACCTAAATTGAGGAAGCATACTCAATTGTTAGTGCTGAAGCTAATAGGCTTAAAACAATGATGTCCGGGCCAACTACGGAAGGGTCAGCTAAGGTGGCTAAATATAAGCAACCGCACACATCTAGCTCCAAATTTTCTCCAGATTCTGGTCCTTCATGGAGAAAGCCATAGGGTCCTACGACCAAGCACAATGTAGACTCTTATTATCAGCTGATAGGGTATCCAGATTGGTAGGATGCCCATATTGCTAAACTCAAAGACGCAAAGTCATAGGAAATTGCAACCACTCTCAAGAACGCTACTAGTCCAAAATCAGGAGGTAAGACCAAAGCCTCCCTCTAGGTTGCCTCCCTAGATTCATATGTCAATATCGTATGTGTTGCTTCAATGATGCCAATGGTGATTCATATCTCATTATTAGTGTTGGTTCGGTATCTATAACTCTTGATACTGTTTTTCTTATCCCTTCCCTTTCCCATAATCTGTTATCTATCAGTCAGATTACCAGAACACTTTATTGTTGTGTGATTCTTTACCCTTGGTATTGTGTTTTTCAGGACATCCTCATAAGGGAGATAATTGGTCGTGGCGTTGAGAAAAGAGGGCTCTATTACATGGAGATGACACCTATTGGTGACCGTCGTGCTACTGAAGTCAATAAAGTGGAAACCTCTTCTACTGATAAGGATAAAGTTTGGTTAAGGCATAAGAGACTTGGACACCCATCATTTAGTTATCTTAAAAATTTGTTTCCTTTGCTCTATATATCAACATTGTAAGGAATCTGATTTTCGATATGAGACTTGTATCTTGGGAAAAAGTCATTGTGTGACCCATCATTCCAGTTTCAATAAAAGTAATGCACCATATTTGATTCATTTTGATGTTTAGGCCCTTGCCCAGCTACTTCTTCTGGTATGCGTTGGTTTGTACTCTTCATTGATGATTGTACGCAAATGTGTTGGGTTTAAATGTTAAAACATAAAAGTGAGGTTTCTTATGTTTTCAAGATTTTTCATGCCATGATTCAGACTCAATTTCATACTCCTGTCAAGGTTTTTCGTTTTGACAATGGTGGTGAATATGTCAATCATGACCTTCGTGAGTACCTACATAGAAATGGCATTATTCATCAAACCACGTGTCCTCAAACACCTCAATAAAATGGTGTGGCTGAACGAAATAATTGTCAAATTCTTCAAGTAGCCTCCTCAATCTTGATCACTGTTCATATACCTGAATACCTTTGGGGTGATGCCATTCTCACAACCACTTATCTTTTGAATGGTTTACCCACTCGGGCTGTTAAGCCACCCCCTGAAGCCGACCATATCAAACCAAGAACACCATTTGAAGCTCTTGGACAATTCTTCATTCTTCCACCTACTCACACTCTTCCACCCAAGATCTTTGGTTGTGTGGCTTATGTCCACATCCCTGGTAATCAAAGGAGTAAGTTAGAAACTTGTGCGAAAAAATGTGTTTTTGTGGGTTATGCTTCTCATTAGAAAGGATATAAATGTTATAATCCCTCTTCTCGCAAAATGCATGTGACCATGGATGTAACCTTTTGAGAACTTGATTTTTTCTTTTCCTCGAAGACTCCTCTTCAAGGGGAGCGCATATTTGTGGAAGAGCTGTCTTCCTTGATGTCAAAGGACTTTCATTTCATTGTGGGAAAAGATATTCAAGGAAGCCAAGATAATGGTGATATGATAAATGCATCAGACAACCCCCTTACTTATATGACACCAGTACCAATATCTCCAGAGGATGCTCCCGAGGTAAATTCAAACCCCTTTACTCATAACAGATAATGTTGTTCATGATGAGTCTAACCCTGAGCCTCATAATGTCATACATGATATACCAAATCTTGAGCCTAATAATGTTGTGCATAATGAGGATGTCATACTTATGAGCCCAATATTAAGTCTAACGACCATATACATAGTGAAGGTGACCCTAAAACAAGACCCAACTTGGAAGGAAGTGAGGTCCCAAAGTATCAGTTACCATCTTGATCTACGAGAGGGAGAGCCAAAGTCAATTATGAACCAGACCCTAAAGCTAAGGCCAAATATCCCATTAGCAACCTTGTATCGACCAATAGATTATCCAAGTCATATACATCTTTTGTATTCTGATTCTCTACTATTGTCATTCCAACTAAAGTGCAGGAAGCCTTGGCAGACGCTAAATGGACCCAAGTAATGAAGGCTAAGATGGAAGCCTTGGAAAAGAACGGTACATGGGTACTTGTACCAAATCCTGTAGGGAAGAAAACTGTGGGGTGCTCGTGAATCTTCACATTGAGTTATGCAGTTGATGGAACACTTGATGGGTATAAAGCAAGGATTGTCACCAAAGGCTACACAAAAACATATGGAATTGATTATCAAGAAACATTTGCACTAGTGGCTATGATCAGTACCATTTGCGTATTAATGTCTTTAGCTACAAACTTGAATTGGCCTCTAAAGCAATTTGATGTGAAAATGCATTCCTACATGGAGACCTCAAGGAAGAAGTATACATGGACTTACCTCTAGGATTCATAGTGTTAATGCTGATGACTTTTGGCTGTAGCTAAATCTTGTTTAGAAGAAGTATACATGGACTTACCTCCAGGATTCATAGTGTTAATGCTGATGACTTTCGGTGGTAGCCAAATCTTGTTTAAAGCTAATCCTGGGTCGGACCGCTAATGAGATGATTACGGCGCTACCGCTACCTGTCAAGTAAAATACTACGGGCATTAGAGGAGGACCATGGTTGGCGGTCTTCTCTACTCCGATGCCTAAGCCAGTCAATGTATTTGTGTTGACAACATAACGTTAGGTAGATAATGAGTGCGTAAAGTAATGAGGAAAGAGGAGAGGAACTTTTATAGGTGAGGGAGAGACTGATCTTTCCCTTGTTTTCGATGTGGGACTGATGTGCTTTAGTTTCCCAGCTTTTGATATCTCAGTGAGGTGATATTGACGCGACACGTCAGCAGTGTTCTCGGGCTATGCCGAAGCTCAGGTGATGGCCTGTTTGGTGGTGTTTCCGTAGGTCATATCCTTGATAGTAGTTAGTACCGTTGGTGGTGGTATAGACGGCCCATTATAGCTAATTATGGTTAGGCAAATTCTCATGTAAGTACAAGTCCCTCAAGTCCCCAGTCAAGGAGGGCAATCTCTGAACGAATGGAAGGATTTCAAAACTTTTAATTAGTGTGGAATTAGTTTAACAATTAAACTACTAACTAAACATAAAATCCATTTCTTTAACCCATGATCTTGGCTTATTATGATATGTATATAAACATAGCATGCTTAGTAAGGAAGAACAAAGAGGGAGTTTATTATGCTCTACTCATCCTTGGAGCGTGATTTCAATCCGATCCAAGTGAACCACCAAAGTTCCTCTCCTTGTGTGTGTTTCCTCCATCTTGAAGCACCTTGGATTCAGAACTCCTTCTTGTGCTTGTAGACTCCACCTTGATGTTACAAGTAGAGCCACAAAAGGATGTGGCCTCTAAAGATCTTCACCAAGTGAATCAAGAGATGAAGAAAGATGAAAGGAAAGGAAGAAGTATGCAAGTGTTCTTCCTGCCTTGTTATGACACCAACTTATGCAATTAGACAAGGGGAGAACTCTCTCTTACCAACTAAAATATGATAGTGTGAAGACACACACTTCTCTCTTTCTCTCTTTGTCCATGCTTTCACCTTATATAATAGGAAATAACTCCAACTACTAAAAGTGAAATATATATTGACTTTCATAAAGCCAATATGTAGGCTGGTCTATACATGCTATTGGGCACTAAAATTGTATCTTGGGCTTTCATTCAAGTCTCACTTAGTGAACCCTAAGTCCACACCAAA
>LYNE01003201.1:30501-43925 GCA_001662545.1 Rosa x damascena | reverse complement strand
CCATAAATATATCGGTCCGTCGAAAAAAGGAGATATCGGGGGATATATCGGATATATCGTAGAGATTTTGAACCTTGGTTATGACAACAAATTCAAATTGCCAACGGCTACACGTTACAATGTCCATAAGATTTGGAAATTTCGGGTGATGATCTGGAAAAAGAAGGGGATATGGAAGGGCCCAAGCCCACACCAACGTTAGGCCCCGTTGGCCAGAAAATAAACAATCTTTGAGTATTTAGAAATTGGTGAAATTACTAGGAGAAATTCGAGAAAAGATATTAAATTTAGGCGGTAGTAAGGAATGCGCTTATGTTTTCTAATTTTTTACTGTTTGGGTTGTAGATAAGTCATTTTAGCTATCTTGTGTAATAATATCGGATGTACAATGATTGTATATGAGTAATTTTAAATACACAACTCTTCTTTATTAATGCACATCCCTTAATTTTTTTTATCTCTTTTTTCACATTTTTCCTTTTATATCCTTTCACTTTTTTTCTTGCAGAAATAGCTGCTTCTCATATTGGTTTCTACTGTCACAAAATTCAACCAGAACAGAAATCCCCAGTTCGTAAGGTGGAACATGATTTCAGTGATGTAATCTAAATATAGCTAAGGTATAAAGACCACGGGATGATTTCTTTAATTTGTAGTTTTGGACCTTATTGTGACTATTTGTGAGGGAAGATCTTATATCTACTATTGCTGATTTGTCTGCTCCCAACTTGATAGCCTCTTTGTTTGCTTTGATGAACCTTGAAACAGCACCCTTTACATACTCATGAGCTTCCTTCACACTCATCTTCTTGCTCATTCCATAAGGGAAGCTGCTCAAGAAGTGATCTCCATTAAGCACTACAGCTAACTGGTCTACCACCCCCTGAAACTCAGATAGACCACTGTTATTCTTTTGCCCCTGTGGTCCTCAAGCGTCATATCCAGCAATATCACTGGGAAATCTGTCCTCAAAGAAGTTAATAGTCCAAAAACTTGTTCAAATGTCTCTACCCATGCAGGCATGCATCCCTATGAGTCAAGAAATTCGAGGAGAGATTAAACATCTTCTTTATTGTGGCAAGGATTGAAGAATGCTCAAACTCAGAATTTGGAGTAGGTCCTTGTGGACCATTTATTACGGTCCCTTTCTTGATCTCTGGAGAGGCCATAATCGTCGATTCGTTGGCACGCGAAACCCAAGCCGAACAAACTTGAATAAGGAGCAGGGCCGCCAATTAAGTAGTTTTTTTTTTCGAGAAGAGGGTTGAAATAGGAATATAAAAATTTATAAAAAAAAAGTGGGGTGTGTATCTAGTATAAAAGGATGTGTATATAAAATTTTTCATTATATACTAGCCCATTAACATGTGCTTCGCACATGTCAATTAACTTTTATTTTAATTTTTTTAAATTAAAAAAGTTATCTCTCCTGATTTTAAAGAAGTTTCTCATTTTTTCGTGTGAGGCATTGCAATTTTTTGAAATATGATATAGTCAATTAACTATCCTATCCTCATCTAGAAATAAATTATATATGGATATACCTATATTATGTGAGGGCATATATGGTAGTTCAAAAATTTAACCATTCCCTCAAGAATTGGCTTTATTTATTAATACCTATATTATGTGAGGGCATATATGGTAGTTCAAAAATTTAACCATTTTCTCAAGAATTGGCTTAATTATATAAGATTAGTGGAAATTCTACATACAAANNNAAAAAAAAAAAAAAAAAAAAACTATATAGAGTTTTCCATTATAATAGACAAAATAAAAAAATTATGAACAACATTAGAAGGTAAAACATATGAGACTGTTATTCCTTGAAATTGAAAATGGCATGGGGAATGAAATTCACACTCTATATTTCCTATTTTAGTATCTTAACATCACATTTATTGCAATCCATACCACAAAAAGACAAAAATTAATATACTAAAAAAATTAAACATGGAGTGTGGATTGTAAAATGAGGAGTGTGAATTTCACTCTCCTTGTAGATTAAGGACTCATTTCTATAACCTCAATGCCGTCTTTTCCTCTCTGATTCCTTGCAAAAGTATTCTCGTTCGCAGCTAGCTAAACCTAGTGGCGGTGCTATACCTATGACCGAAAAGGCTAGGTCTTCCCTCTTATCTGTTCATTCTTCGAGTGACTGTGGTGGTTCTGTTCTTCATCGTGGCTCCTTCTCTGTCCTCGCTTTGTCTCTTTTCAGCAGGGTTGCAAGTCATGGTGCTCGTGAACTCAAGTCTTCTAGTCGGTGGTGGTTATAGGTTTTAAATATCTGCGATATTCCCCCGATATCTCCTTTTTTGACCGACCGATATATTTAGGGGGTAAATATCTTATCTTTTACCGTTTTCTGTTAAATTTCTCCGACAACGTCAAATATCCCCGATATATTAGATATTTGAGACATATCCCCGATAAAGTGAAGAAATATCTGTAAAATTTGAGGTTAAAAAAAAAAAAAACTCAGTAAAAACTCAGTAATTCACTAAATGAAAATCTGTGTGAAGAGAGAACTCCTAAAGGCAAATCTGAGTGAGTAGAAATCCCCTCAAGGTGAATCTAGGTGAGGAAAAAAATCCCCTCAAGGCGAATCTAGGTGAGGAAAAAAATCCCCTCAAGGCGAATCTAGGTGAGGAGAAATACCCTCAAAGCGATTTTGGGTGAGAAGTAATTCTCTAAAAGTCTAAATGCAAATCTGTGTGAGGAGAGATTTGGTACTGTGTAGTCTGTGACTATGTCTGTAACTCTATATGTAGTTTGTAACTCTGTAGTTGAATAATAGAAAGAAGATAAAAGCTTGTATACTGCTACTACAACATGAAGCTGCGGCTGCGAGATAAACATGCAAAGAATAATGTGGCCAATGAAAACAACTATATAGATCTACTTCATGTTACAAGCGAGCCGCTTGATAATGGCATTGATCCACTTCATGATAGGATTATGCCTGCACACCTCGATGATGAAGCTGGAAGACCTCTTCCACAAGTTGTAGAAACTGCAACTAATACTGGAATCAACGTAGAGAGAGTCTTATCTGAAGAAGTTGTTAAAAACTCAGAAGATAATTCAGATAGTGATGATGCGTGGGGTGGTACAGCAACTCCAAATAGTTCTGATGATGGTAGAGAGGGTGGAAGCAGAACAGGTGGTGGAGGTGAAAGATATGAATATGGACAATCTTCTGTGGATGGAGGATTCCAATTAACTTGTGAAGGTAATTTTGATCATACTACCCAAGATGAAGACCACGGAGTGAGAACAGCTGGTCATGGTGCTCAAGAGAAGACTAGATATGGGAGGAGGACTAGAGGTGCAACTGATGATAAAAGTACCTCATCTGATGTTTCTTCAATTGCCTTAAGTTTTGACTCTATCAGTTTAGGTACAGAGCGCAGTGGGATCTCAAATGAATCTCATGAAAGCAACAATCAATTTGGTTATGATGCTTATGGATATAATCAATATGGAGAAGTATATGATCAATCATCCAGTTGGGTTCATCCTTATTATCCCCTTATAGGGGAAACAGTCGGCAGCTCTAAAGAGATCTATAACTATCATGTTCATCACTATAATTCGCACTCTATGGGTCATATGTCTTGGTCTGATTGTTGCATTTTCGTAGACTAGCGAGCGACTTTTCAACCTCCTAGTCTCTTTTTGGATGTAAATGAAGTTGACATTCATATGTATTTATATGTAGTTCTAAATTTCAAATAAATTGACTTTTTTTCAAAAACGACATTTTGTTACCCTGTATCCCCGATATATCCCCGACATTTCCGATATCTCCCTTTTTCAAAGCACCGATACATAAGAAGATACCGATATTTAAAACCTTAGTCATTCTTGTAATACCCCGAAAATTAGTTATTAATTTTTGAGTGTTTTCTGGAATTTATTTTGTTGGTTGTTTGTGATTAGTTGGTTCGAGAAGTAGAAGAATTTCAAAAGAATATTTACTCGAAACGCTTTATTTTCGAGGGGTCAAGAGTTGACTTTTTATTTGTTGGATTTCTTTGAAAACTTCCTTCAGGAAAGTCAAAGAGCACATTGATACGAGTTCGTTGACATGTGGCACACGAAAATCGGAGATCGTATGAAGAAGTTATGTGCGGTGGAAGTTATTTCTATTTTTGAAAATTTTAGTATAAATAGGATTTTTCACCAAAACCTCGACCCGGAAGGAAAGAACTTATCTTATCCAAATCCATTTCGCGTTTTTGGCCTCTTCCGGCGGTGAGACCACCACCAACCAACTCAGATTTTCCTCCCCGTGGTAGTAGCTTTCATCGTATCAAATCACAAACGGCAGACCGAATGGCGAAAGCAAGGCGGCACTAACCCGGATTTAAATTTCTCCTCCGGCCACGGCGGCAACTAAAACAGGTAATGTTGAAACTCTCTTCCTCCTGGTTCAATCCATGTAAGCCTTGAAGATCAATTCGAAGTGTGGAGCGAGAAATCACAGTTTGAAGGTCAATGGTTATGATTTTTCGGGCACAATCTAGCTTGATCTAGGCTGAATCGGCCTTGGTGCTAGTTGTGAATGTTGTTCGTCGTGTTGAGATCTTGAAGCTGATCGGAGTTGATTGTCCTGACAGCGACTTTGACCCAGCAGTGCGTGGGCTTCATGTGCAGCCGCCTGCAGTGGCGCGTCAGACCATTCTAGGGGTAGCTCTTTGCTCCACTAGCCTCCATTCATCGATACAAACATGTGAGTATGTTTACTTTTGTGTTTGCTAGACTTTTTGGTTGAGTTGAATTATCTACAATTTCGGTTTGTTAGGTTTTCGATTCGTGAGGATCCGACTAATGTATCATCCTTATGGTTGGATGGTTTGATCCTAGAAGTGTTTTTGAGGCCTTAGGTAGTCTCCGATGGGGTTTCGTCTCCATTGACGTTTCATTCGGTTTATAATTCTCGTGTTTCGAACTTTAAAACGATTGTGTGCTTTGTGTTGTATTGAGTGTGACATTGATGTGATTAGATGATTGATGGGATTGTGTGAGCAGAGTTTGAATGATTGTTGTCTCGATTTGTGTGAGAAGATGCAACAGGATATGGAGATGAGTAAATCTCACAGTGTTTTGGGTGATAAATTAGTTGTGTGATAGTTTTAGTAGAATTAATTGTTAGCTATAGAATCATATATGTCGCAAAATGAATATTTGTTCTAAAATTTATGAACTTGATCGTCAACGGTTTATGGGTAAGTAAAATCAAAGATTTGTTACAAATGATTTTCGGTTTGAGTAAATAATGAAATATAGTTGGAAATGTGTAGTGAAGTGAAAAGTATTATGTTTTGTGTTATTTGATTACTATTGTTGAGCAATATGATTTGGAGGAAAATAAATGAAGTTGGGAAGAAAAGACTGTTTTGCCAATTTTGATTTTCAAATGATGTATATATGTAAAATTTTGGTGATGGTTTTGAGTTGTCATGAAAATAATATTTGAAAAGGTTTTCGATATTGTTTTAAGAATGGTGAAAGTTTGTGTTTGAGAGTGTGATTAAATAAATAGTGTGGTGTAGTAGGACCTGTGTGGCAGAACCAGTGTGGTGATCTGGGTGACGATTGTTATAAAAATGATATGGATTATTGTTAAGTGATTGATGTGTGAGCTTGTTGATGTGGTGTTTGGTGTTATTAGTAGATGAATGTGTGTTGTTTTCTTCTAGTTTATTTTTATTAATGAATTACTTGTTTTCTTTTGTAATCTCCTGAACTAAATTATATGCAGGGATTACTGTTTTCTGAATTGATTAGTTTAAATGTAATCTCCTGAACTAAACGATATGCAGGAATTAGTGAATTACTATGACTTCTATTGATTTGATTTTAATGTGATCTCCTGAACTAATTTACATGCAGAGATTACTATGATTTGTTTGATGTGCTTTTGATGTGATCTTTTGAACTAATTCATATGCTTACTTTTTACTTGATTTAAATTATGAGTGCTTTACATTTTTCGAGAAGTGGTTTTGAGATTTCAATGATTTTGAAAGGTCTCTGAGGTCACAATTATTCGGTTGAGATCAATGAAGGACGATGTTCGATTATTGGGGTTTTAAATGTTTTAAAATGCTACTTGAGTTTGATTGTTTAGTTGAAGTTTTGTGAAATTAGATGTATGATTTGAGAGTCAGAGCATGTGGGTTTTAGTTTTGAGTTAGCATAAGTGTGCATGATATCTTAGGATATGAACTTGATGCTTTGTTGTGATATTTGCATATTGATTTTAGGGTTATTATCACAAATAGTACCTGAACTATACCTCAATCTTATCGATGGTACCTGAACTTCAATTTTGATCACAACCAGTACCCGAACTTTTCGATTTCATTTTAAATGGTGCCTAGAGCCACCTCCGATCACTATTCCGACTAAAAACGGCATGGGAGGAGATCATAGTGATGATTTTTGATGATTTCGAGGGTTGCGAACATATATAGTGATGATTTTTTTGGTAATAGACTTGCCTTGAACTTGTTTTTTTATTTTCTGTTTTTTTAGATTTGGCTTTTTGGCCGGAATAGTGATCGAAGGTGGCCTTAGATACCATTTAAAATGAAATCGAAAAGTTCAGGTACTGGTTGTGATCAAAATTGAAGTTCAGGTACCATCGATAAAATAGAGGATAAGTTCAAGTACCATTTGTGATAATAACCCTTTATTTTATCAGGATGTGATAGTTTAAGCATGTGTTTCTATTTTGTTGTTTTGAGTTTATTCACATGAGCTTGCAAAAGCTTACCGAGTTTGTTGTTTCAACCCGGTGCACTATTCCATTGTGTAGGGGATTATCCTGTAGGTTATGGTTGATAGGAGCATTTTAATGCGACGTTTTAAATGTTATTTCCTCATATTTACTTAGTTATTTACTTAAATAAATACTTTTTCTTTAGGAAACTTTCTATCTTTAGGAAGTTTCTATTATTAGTAATTTTAATAAAAGTTTCTATTTTTAGGTCTCATGGAGCAAATGGAGCTTAAATGAGCCTGAAGAAGAAAGAAAAGCTAGAGAACGTTGGGAAGGGCTAAGGCAAGGCACAAGGATGCATAATTGAGCTGAAATGAAGAAATGGAGTATTCCTTGTCTGACTAGATATCCCAATCAAAGTAGGAATCCTGATAAGGTTAGGAAACCTAAGGGCACTAGGAGACCATGTGGTTTCAAGATGACTCAAAATTCCAGATTCTTCTAGAATACTTGGGAATTTTCAGTAAAATGAAGAACCCTAGATATTATAGGGGTCTTGGAGGTAAAAGGAGTAATTTGGGGGATAAATACATGATTTGTCATGAAAATAAAAGAAGATTTTGGAAAGTGACGTTTTGAACTTATCTTGGAGAAATTCAAGGGATTACAACAAGCAGAAAGGCTGAAAACAGGTTCAGATACATTCCTTGATGTCCACATTCATTCTTGGCCAAAATTGAGGAGATAAATAAGAAAATAATCATGCAGTTAATGCAAAAATAATCTCCCTAGAATCAAGGTGTTAATTTTGGAAGCCTCTGATTGGTTGGATGACATAGCAGAGCTGACGTGGCATTATTTGATTGGTTGAAGTTGTGTGGCATGACTAGATAATTCTTGGGGAAATTAAAAGAAGATTCATGAAGCCTTGCTGTCCCCCTATATATACCCCCTCTCCTTGGATGTTTTACACACACCACTTCTCCCATAATTCTACACCAAAAATTCTCTCTATTCTCTAGTCTTCAGAAGCCCTGCGTCTCAACCAAGGAGGAGAAGAAGTCATGCAATATATCAAGATTCTAGCCGCCATCCACCCTTGTGTCGTCCTTAGAAGATTGCTTGCTTTCAAGGATCTTCAAGTTCTTCATCTCAAGGCTTTGTCATTCATCTTTCACTGTGTATTTCATCTTTTTCTTTTCTTTCCTTTGTTTGATTTTGTAGAGTTATGAATTCTAGTTAACATGACGTTAAGGGCAAAGTTTAAAGCCCATTTATATGTTTTGAAATAAAGTTATAATTTCTATGTGTTGATTTCTATGTTGCTTATGTGAGATTGCTTGATTGATTTTGGATTACAGAAAACTTTTGCATGTTTATGTTCTTTGGTGGCCAACTTAGGATATATGCATGTAATTGAAGCTAGATTTAGGTAAACAATTCACCTAATAGTTTTGTGAACCTAAATCATAAGTAGTAAAGAATTTGGACAAAAGTCGAAATCAATTAAGGAGGATTAATGCAAATAGATGAACTTTTTCATACTAGGTTGCGCACTTTGGTTGACATCATTTCTTTGTACTTCATGCATTGAATGTGTTCTTGAGTAGCTAGCTTTCTAGACTATAATTGCATGTTCAATAGGTTTAATTTAGGTGCTTTCAGTTAGATTAAATATTGAAGGAAAGTAAAAAATGGGAAATTGTTTGCTTTCTAACGTTTCACATAGTCAACTTCTTTCTCATGACATAGAAAATCAACTATAGGAATTGTAATTGGATTTCATTCATATGGATGTGGTTTTGATCTTTGTTCCTTGCTTTCCACCATTGTATATATGTTTTTACATTTTCTTTATTTTATTTATTTATTTTTATAATCCTAAAACCCCCTTATTTGTGTTTACTTGTATATATATTTCTTTATTTGTTTTATTTTTGTAAATAATACTTTATAGTTGTATTAATTCTTTATTTGTTTTTACAATTACAAGTTTACCCGCAATCCCAGGCTAGAACAATCCCTACTTATTCTATATTGACAACTACATTTTACAGGATTAAATTGCACGCTTACTTTTAGCGTATCAATGGTGAACGTGATGGGAGCTGAGACGTATCTTGCTGTTGCAGTTACTCCTTGTCTTCATGGCTGCTCGATGAGTCAGTTGTCTTCAATCGCCGATTTGCACTAGCATGGTGGTATGTGGGGACCTGAGGTGGTCAGAAATTGGGCAGTTCATCTAGTCTTCTAGTTGATTTAGATTAGCTCTAATGGCTGGCTTTTGTGCAAGTGGTGACATTAATGGTGGTACTTGGTAGTTTAGGGGCGTTTTGAATACTTTGACTGGTATTGGAGGTTGGAATGAGGGGCCCTAGCGTAATGATCATCTCTGCAAATTTTTAGCCAAATTGACAATCGTTAAGGTATTCATATCTATGATTTACAATTATAAACATAAACGGTTTAGGTTAGACAAATTTGATTCGTCCATTGATTTAATCTAGTTAGATATCCTAATGATCATCAATTTTGCTGAAAATTTGCATAAGTGATTTATACATTAGGACCTAAAACTGAACGGTCGAAATGCCAAAATACAATCAAAAAGTTAGTCCCACAAGAGATCCTTTAAAATGACTAAAAAAATAGATCGCTTAGTGGAAAGGCCATATATATATAGACACACACATGTTAAAATATTGAAGAAATCATTGCAAGAAGTATGAATGATACAAACCTGAGCCACTAATAAGCCTACTTATAACAAATCATCAAAACAATCCACCAACCAAGTTCACAGACATATCTACTCTCCTCAAGAACTTGAGATCATATCTGCGTCGTAGAGTGAGCCTCTTCCTTATCTTTCTTCTTTCCTAAAATGAGCACTTGCCTATAACTACATCGAAATAGGGAGCCAAATGCGAGCGATCTTCACAAGTTCTTTATAACAATTGGTTGGGTGGAGTGTAATGAGTTCTTTTTGGGGTGCAATTAGTTGTGGCCTAACCAAATTAACAAAGTTTTTGTATTAACGAATAAGTTGTACAATCTGGACTCTATTATTGGATATCTAACGAATATTAATCCTAATTCTTACCTACAACAATACAACATATGTCTTAGGACATCAAAGGCAGAGGAAATACCATTTGATTTTAGATTTTTCAGGACAGAGAGAAATTAATCAAAATTACAAACAAAACCCCTTCCCAAACTTGACGTGGCCACTAGGGAGAGCAAAGGTGGAGGTGCCAATTTGGAGCAACGATGTCGTCCTAAGGGCATTATATGTATATGTGTGTGTGTGTCTATATATATATATATATATATATATATATATATAGAGAGAGAGAGAGAGAGAGAGAGAGAGAGAGAGAGAGAGAGTTCAGGGAGAAGACAGAGAGAGTTGAGGAAGAGAATATGCGTCTCTTCGGTAAGGTTTTCACAAAGAAGACCTGAGATTGGGTCATGTAATTTCTTGAAGTTCATGTGGGTATCCATTGCTACAGTACGTGCAGGATTCTACTTCTAAAAGGAAGCCCAGGGCTAGCTGCTCCTGCTTTTGCTTTCAAAAAGCCAAGGTTTCCTATAGAAGCAGGTTTATAAAGAGTTTACCAAACACCAAATTGAGTTGTGCTTAATTATAAACACAGAAGGTTGAAAGCTCCCCCAAACGCACCCCTAGTCACTATTTCAAAGCTAGGACCAAACACCAAGGAAAAAAAACTCATAAAGAAATAGAAATTTACATACAGGAGAACATAAACGACTAAGAAAATTCAAACAGCAAAAGAACACCTTAGAACTATAGAGCAAAACCAAAAAGTTGAAGAAGAAGTCATAAGGGACTACATAATTGTATGAAATGATTGAAGGTTCTAGTTGGATCTCTAAATTTGCTATTTAGACCTCTCCTACTTAATAGACCTCAAACTCATTTTTTTGAATACTTAAATAGCTAAGTACACCTCCTTAATTTTACTAAAATATCCTTAAACAATTAAATTTATTCTTCAGCAATCTTTTGTTCTATTTTATGTTACTGTTGCATTCATCTATTCCTTTCTAACGTTGAAATAAATAAGAAGTAGTTTTTCTTGGTACAAGTATAAAGGCCAAAGTTATCTAATTCCATCTTCAAAATTTCAATCATGTGCATAAATCTATTCATGAATTATGGTGGTATCTTTGGTTTAAGGTTCTCAGTACAAGATTTTAATCTTCCACCATTCTTGCTCCTTTCTCACAATACTTTTACTATTCATTGACCAAAAATAACAAATTAATAAGTTCTCCAGAGTGCTTCGAATTCATGGTTATGTTTCTTTAAGTCAAATAAGACACGATTGAGAGAATGAATTTTTCTGATATATCATTACACATATTCTGTGGTGTATATAAACAGATTACAATCGTACTACAACGTACTACAACTATTGTGTACTATTGTACTACACAACATATACAAAGTAAATAGTTACAACAATATATTCCCTTGTTAGTCTATTCCTAATAGGGAACTATGACTCACACTAACACTCCCCCTCAAGTTGGCGCATATACATCAACCATGCCCAACTTGCTTAGTGAGTCATAAAACGCCTTCCTGGAAACTCCTTTGGTAAGTACATCTGCAAGTTGCTCCTCAGTTGGAACAAAAACAAAAGGAAAACTAATAATTTTGGCATCTAGCTCCTCCTTTATAAAGTGACGATCAACCTCCACATGTTTAGTACGATCATGCTGTACTGGATTCTGTGATATGTTAATGACTGCCTTGTTGTCACAATACAACTGCATGGCAGTCTCCAAATCACGTAACAAATTTCTTAGCCACAACAATTCACACACTCCGTGAGCCATACCATTATACTCAGCCTCAGCACTAAATCGTGCCACAACTTTCTGTTTCTTACTCTTCCATGTAACCAAATTACCTCCCACAAAGGTAAAGTAACCCGATGTTGACCTCCTGTCTGTAATGTTTCCGGCCCAATCTGCATCTGTGATGCTACAAACCTCAAGAATGTTGTTGTGTTTAGAAAACAATACTCCCCTTCCTGGAGCTGACTTTAAGTACTTCAAAATTCGCATAACAGCATCCATGTGACTCTCACTCGGGTTATGCATGAACTGACTCACCACACTCACTGCATATACAACATCTGGTCTAGTATGAGCCAAATAAATCAAGCGCCCAACCAACCTCTGATAGCGAGCTCTATCAGTAGGTACCTGATCTGGATACTCAGCTAAACAATGGTTCTGCTCAATAGGAGTATCAATAGGTCTGCAATCTAACAAACCTGTCTCTGTCAGCAAGTCAAAAATGTACTTCCTCTGGCACAGAGAGATTCCTTCTCTCCCCCTGGATACCTCAATTCCTAAGAAGTACTTAAGTTCACCCAAGTCCTTCATCTCAAACTCAGAGGCTAGTTGTCTCTGCAGTCTATCTATCTCAACAGTATCATTGCCAGTGATTACCATATCATCCACATAAATAATTAGAGCTGTTACCTTCCCTTGTTAATGCTTAAGGAACAAGGTATGGTCTGAGTTGCTCTGTCTGTAACCAACCTTCCGCATGAATTGTGAAAATCTTCCAAACCAAGCAAGAGGTGACTGTTTAAGACCATACAGAGATTTTCTCAATCTGCATACAAAATCACCAGGAGAAGCAACTACATACCCAGGTGGAAGGCTTATGTACACTTCCTCGGCTAACTCTCCATGAAGAAACGCATTCTTGACATCAAACTGTCGGAGTGGCCAGTTTAAACTAGCAGCGAATGAGAGCAGAACCCGAATAATGTTCATCTTGGCAACAGGAGCAAACGTTTCATCGTAGTCTATACCATACGTCTGAGTAAACCCCTTTGCTACAAGGCATGCTTTGTACCGATTCACTGATCCATCTGCATTATGCTTTACGGTAAACACCCAACGACAACCTACAACCTTCTTGCCTTGTGGTGGAGGCACAAGTTGCCAAGTATTGCTCTTCTGCAACGCCTCCATCTCTTCCTCCATTACCTTCCTCCACTTTGGATCCCTCAATCCATCCTGCACTTTGTTAGGTACTGATACAGTAGATATTTGATTCACAAAAGATTCATATGACTTAGACAACCTCCTAGTGGACATATAATTAGCTACTGGGTATTTTGATTTGGCAGTAAGAGTAGGTTCATATCTTTTGGCTAATTGAGCCCGAGTGGTCCTATTTGGTAACACATATTGCCCAACATTAGACTCATTACTACTAGTACCAGTGGGTGGACATACCTCAAATGAGTGATCTTCAGTACCAGGAAGCTGTGGGTCAGGGGTAGAAGCAATGGTAGGAGGGACAGTTGTGTCTTCAACATCATTTTCTACCATAGAGACTAGTGCTTGGATGTTTGGAGCTTCTGCTTCTGGAGGCAGCGAGCTAATGGTCTCAACTGGATCCGTCAAAATACCACTTGCTTCTTCTCCTCCTTCTGATTCCTCCCCCTCTCCATGATACAGCTCTTCAAAAAATGAATTTTCCCCCTGAAGAGCTGTATCTGAAGAGGAAAAATAACTCATGTCCTCAAAGAAAGTAACATCCATAGTGACATAGTACTTCCTGGTAGGTGGATGAAAGCACTTGTACCCGTTCTGATACCCTCCGTGGCCAACAAACACACACTTAAGTGCCCGGTCA